>JASSUY010002764.1:109300-141047 GCA_032466535.1 Forpus xanthops | reverse complement strand
GTTTTGTTTTGTTTTTTTTTTTTTTTTTTGTTTTAAGCACTTCCTCTTACCCACTGGGCATCAGGAATGTGGGGATCCCATTCAGGCTTCTTTTTTCCCCTCCCAGTGAGAGTGGAAGGAGCTGGTAAACAGGGCAGAGGGTACCCCCTGAGGGAGAGATCCTGGTCCGAACCTTTACAAAGGGGTATGTGCCACCAGTGTTATGGCCCAGAGCAATTTCTGACTTTTCAGCACTTTAATAAGCACAGTGCATTCAGGCTGTGTCTAGTTTCTCAGGCAGTATTATTGTTCTTTCTCCTTGTTTTATTGTCAATTTTCCCCACTGCCTGTGTTCGGAGCTGGCTGCTGGGTTTGTATCCTTTTTGTATTTTTCTACTTGTGTTTGCAGTTCCTCCAGAACCTGTTGTGTATTTTCTCAGTCCCCAGAGGCATGCTCACAGCTGCTCTCAGTCCCCAGCGATTATCACTGATGTGGTGCTTACTTCCCCTTCCAGGTAATTAATGAGTAGCTTTAACAAGATTGGACCTTAAAATCCCTCTGGTATCCAAGTAACCTTCCTCCAGCTACAATATGTTTTTTGTTTGGTTTGCCTCCATGAAGTGTTTATTCCAGGAGCCCTCTGAAGAGTTATGGTAGGAAATAGTGCCTGCATGCCTGGAACACCAGAAAATGGAATTAAGGGGAAAAAGCCCTTTTGCTTCTCAGAGCATAAGGAAATTACATTAGTCTATACCTTTCCTAGCAGAGTTTAAAAAAGAAAAGGCAGGCTGAGCTATATAAACACCATTTCTGGATTTTGAACTACTCCACTGTAACATCTCCACTTTTTTGCCAGTGCAGCCTGTCATTAGCCCACTCTAAAATGAAGTAACTTTTCTTACGTGATGACAGAACTTTGAAATGTGATACTTTAAGATCTAAGCACCATTACTGGTATTCAGCATCTCATTAGTGCTGCTTTATCTGGGGTCTAAACTGCCCTTTTCAAGGTGATTGGGCCAGGCCTTTTTTCTGGAGCTCCACCCAAAGATAATATGTGTTTGCATTTCTTTCTTTTCATTGGGCTTTATATGGAGGGGTTTAGAACACATACATTCGGAGATGGTTGCACTTGTCAGTTGTTTGGCGAGGTTGGTTACCCTGACCCTTACCTTGCTCCTGGTCCTTGTATTTCTTTGCTCTACAAGGCCAGGCCCTATAAAATCTAGTCAACACAACAAAGCTGCATTACCCTCAAATATCATTAGTGCTGGTGGCAGCTCTTTGTGACACTTGTAAAATGCTTACAAAGTTGTGTTTCTATTGCTGAAGGTCTCCTCCGCAGAAACAGACTGTATGTAAGAAATCTTTTTAGCCACATCACCTCTGGTGTTGAGCTGGGTGCACAGAAAAGAATACACAGTGCTCAAGTAGTGGGCATTTTCTCTAGCTCTGCTGTTCAGACACATTTGCAAGATTTCCGTTTTTTAAGCTTATGTCATAGAATCATAGAATCACACAATGATTTGAGTTGGAAGAGACTTTAAACAATACCTAGTTCCAAGTCCCCTGCCATTGGCATATATGTTGGATCAAATAGAAAACTGCACAAGCATAGCCAAGACTACGTATAGATTCCAGAACAAACAAACAAACAAAAATCACCAAGAACAGAGTTAGTGATTCACAGAATCATAGGCTGGTTTGGTTTAGAAAGGACCTTGAAGACCACCTAGTTCTAACCCCCCTGCCATGGGCAGTGACACCCTCCATTAGACCAGGTTGCTCAAAGCCCTGTTCAACCTGGCCTTGAACACTGCCAGGGATGGGGCAGCCACAGCTTCTCTGGGCAACCTGTGCCAGGGCCTCACCACCCTCATAGTGAAGAACTTCTTCCAGCTATCTAATATTAATAACGGACAGTGCTGCTGTGGGATTACGGTTTCTCTCATGCCATAAGCTGAATGCACAGAGGTGAGAAATGCTGACAGACGAGCTACAACAGTTGCCTTCAGGCCTGCTGGGTCAGACGGAGGCTGCCCGGCACGCAGCGTTGTCGCCGTGGAGCGACCGCCGGGGGGGGGGGCGTATTGGGCGGTGTCGGCCGGGGCGGTGAGGGCCGGGGCTCCGCTCCACCGCCTGCCCTCAGGCACGGGATGAGGTGGGACGTGCGGTGCTGGAGAGCAGCTGGGCCGGGCACGGCGGGTGCCGCGGCCGGGAGGCACGGCGCGATCCGGAGCCGCTCCGCCTCGCCTCTGGCCGGGACTGGACTGGACGGACTGAAGGCAGGATGTTCTGCCTGAAAGGTGGGAGTGCCAGCGTTTCCAGCTGGACCCCCGCGTCCGGTGAAGGATGGGTTTTAGGAGTGGAATGTAGTCCTTTAAATGAAGTGTATTCAGTGTGTCGGTGAGGAAGCGCTTGAATTTGTTGTTCCTTTTGTTCGGCTGCGCGGGTCCTGTGGGAGGGCGCGGGGCAAGTGGCGCGGCCATGCAGGGCCCGTACAGGGGAACTGCTGGAGTGGCCTGGTGTGGGAGCATCTCTGCTCCTGGTACCGGGCCTTTATTTACCTTGGTTCGGTTTTGTCCCAGCCCCGCATGGGTGAAATGTATGGGGCGCCCGCAGAAGAGCAGAGAAAATCGGTCATGAATCTGTGGTGTTGCAGGTGCCTGGTACCAGCTCCTACTGCTCAGCCAGGAGATGCTTACTCTTGTTTAGATATAGTGCAGGTTTAACTTCCTAAAAGAAGGTTCTGAAGCTGAAAGTCTAGGAAAAGCTTACTGGTTTTGTTTAATATTCGTATTTCTGGTTTTATTAGAAATTGATATTACTGCTACTTTTCTTACTGAAGTACATTTGTTGAAAAGTGACACTGGAGAGCTGTGGTAAGGAAGGGTTTTGGAGCTATAAGAAACTTTCTTTCCCTGGGAAAGAGTTGCAATCTGGTTAAGTACTTTAGTGCTTATCAAGGCTTGCTCAGAATATTTTTGTCTTTTCAGCTGATTCAAAACATTGACTGCTTTCATTTTACGAATGACTTCTATTTGTGCAGAATTACCACTAAAGACCTTCTTACAGTTGTCAACCATAAAAAGAGCATAAGAAAAGTTCCTTTCCTGTCAATTTCAGAGTAGCAAACCAGTGTTTCTAGAGAAAATCTTAATGGATCATAGGACACAACTTGCTATGCAGTGGTTTAACTTGAATTAAGTTGTTCCAATATACAAAGTCAACAAAAAAACTGCAATGTTTAAATTTTTTAACTGTACAACAGGAATTTTTCAATTCATGACAATTCATCATCAAATCACTGGAATTTAGGAACAGTAAAAGATTAAATGTTTGTTCAAGCAGTAACTTAAAGATGCAGGACAAAAGTTGTTTAAATGAAGAGTGTAACAGATGAATTTATGTTATAGTATAAGAGCTAAAAGGTTTTTAGGTGAGTTGGATAGCCAGGTAGCTAAGAAGACAAGGTGTCTGTAACCTACATCATCTGGCTGAAAATGAGCCAAGGGGTAAAGCTTTTTGGAGATTGTCACATGTGCAGCAAATTTGTACAGAAGCAAAGTGTTTTTGACTTGCATAACAATGGAATTATACTTTTTTTGGTTGTATTTTTTATCTTGAGTGTATGGGGAAAAGTATTTTCAGAAGTTTCAGGTTTTATGTCTGAATAGGAGAATTTGATAGTTACAATATCTAAAAACCCATCTTAGGGCTCAACTTCACAGCAAACTGGATAGTTTTGCTGTGTAGCAGTGTAATTTGCTGCGTGTTAGCTTTTTCCTGTTCACATGCACTTATGTACTGTTTTCTCTAAGTCACTGTGCTTCATGCTGTTAGTTTGTAGTAGACTTCTGCCTACCTTACTAAGACACAGTCACTGTGTATTATGCATTGAAAATCATGATCTTGAAATACTCAGCTGGGGTGTTATCATGGATACTCTTAACATATGAAAGAAGTTGTTACACACCAGTCCCTGTACTGACTTGATGGTAGTGTGTGTAGGGAGGAGGGTTTGTTTTTGAAACAGCAGGGCTTGTCAGACTCTGGTATGTTTACGCTCTTTAGGGCTCAAGGAGAAGTGGTATAGTTATTTAGGGGCTGCCCTGGCTACCACCTCGTAGTGTTTTCTCAGTCTGATCTAGCAGACAGTCATGATCAGATGAGTAAGACCCAGGTTTGCTTAGGGTGGATGTGCTGGGTGTGTGTGGGGCTGGAGATGAAACCTCTGCTATAGACCTTGGTCTCCAGGAGCTCTAGTGGCCTGCTGCCTCTAATTTTTGCTTTTTTTTTTCAGATTCCTGTTTCTGTTTGCTTTATGATAGTCCATACCATCAGCACAGAGCCTCTTGTTGCTGTGCCTTTCCCAGCTGCCCTTTAAGACCCTTGGGGAAAATACGAGTCAGGAGTTGGGCACCTCTGCCCCTACATGGTGGGTGACCCATCCTCTCCTTCTTGCAGGCTGATCCAAGCTCTCCAGTGCTGGGGTTCTGGCTGGCCCTCACAGCCTTTGGTGTGCCCCCCACCAAGTGAAACAAGAGTTGTATAGGTGTTTGGTCGAAAATGGGCATCTGTAGCAGAAGCAATACTGTGTGCTTGATGCTGTGTGCTTGTTTATTGACCTTTTTGGACTAAAAAGGTATAAATGGAAGATTAAAATAAATTTTCTTATAAAACAGTTAATTCCTAGAATGGTCTTGAGCCAGTTCATTGGCATGCGCTGAAAGTGAGCTCATGTTTCTGTAATATTTGCCTAGAGTTTCTCTTTCTTTCATAGTTTTTTGTAGAACAGTGCCAAGAAACGCTGTAAAGCAATCATGTGCACTTTCTGCTTGCCTGCGTTTGGGAAGTATTTTCCATCCTTGCTTGTCTTACAGCTGTGGATTTGTGAGGGAAGTCTTTTATACTAATAATAGTAAGAAGTTATGATAGAAGCTATCCATGAAAAATCCCAGGCATGTGCTGCTTGCTCCCTGGAGAAGGGTTCCATGCCAGAAATACAGATTTTTTTTATTTATTTTTTGTAAAAGATCACAGGGCTGCTCACCAGTTGTCTCATGTGTTCTGTGCATGTAAAGACATTCTTTGGATTCCTTTCTTGGAAATGTTCCATAAAATATCCAGTGTTTGAAATCAGAAACAGATTTTTTCTGATGTCTCTAAACAGATGCATTTTCCAGCTTGAACTGGGCAAGCAAAAATTTGTATAAGTCGCTTTCTTCTTTTTTTCTTTCTCCCTGTTTAAAGGGTTTTTTTTTTCGTGTATGTGTGTTAACAGCAGGCCAGAATGAGGGAGGGGAGGTGTAGTAATCTAAATGAAGGTATCTGTCAAAGTGAAGACTCCTGGCAGAATTTAGTTAGTTTAGCTTAAATTTAAGATTGATCATATGGCATTTGTTCTGCTGACTTCACTTCAGTATTTTTCTTTCTGAGTTGTGTGTAATCACAATGGGCCTTGTGAGTCAGACCCATTCTTTTTATAGTTGTTTTTTGTATCACATTCATTATTTTAATAGATGGAGTGAGGACATTTCTTATCTGTATTAATTCAAAATAGAATCACAGAGTAGAATCATAGAACCCCTAGTACAGTTTGGGTTGGAAGGGCTAGTTCAACCCCTGTGCAATGAGCATGGGCATCTTCAACTAGGTCAAGTTGCCCAGAACTATATCCAGCCTGGCCTTGAATGCCTCCAGGGATGGCGCATCTCCTGCCTCCCTGGGCAACCTGTGCCAGTGTTTTGCTACCCTCATTCTTCCTCATGTCCAGATGAAATCTTCCCCCTTTTAGTTTGAGACCATTACACCATATGCTATCACTACAGGCCCTGTTAAAAAATCTCTCCTCATCTTTCTTATAGGCCCCTTTTAAGAATTGGAAGGTTGCAATAAGGTTTCTCTGGAGGCTTGTCTTCTCCAGGCTGAAGAGCCCCAACGCTCAGACTTTCGTCATAGAGGAGGTGCTCCAGCACTCTGATTTGTGGCCCTCCTCTGCATCCTCTCCAACAGGTCCATAAATGCAGTTTGAGCAAATGCAGAATTAGTACAAACAAATGATAATTAAGTATCAAGTGTATGACTGAGTTAAAAAAATTTGCTTAGAGAAAAGTTCTGCTATGTTTCTTAATTTCTCCTGTATCTCATGGAGTTACTCTTTCTGCTGTGCTGTTTCAGTTTTTTTTTTTTTTTTTGCCACTGATTTTCCTGTTCCCCCTGAAGTGAATGGTTGCTGGTTTATCTTAGATGCAACTGGGGTCTGCTGTCACTCTGCTGAATAGAAGTGCTCACAGTTACACCTGTGTGAACTCCTGGTAGAGCAGGAGAGCTAGAGAGGTCTGTCAAGCCGTGTGCATTCACATGCTACGGAAAAAAAAAAAAAAAAAAACAACCCAGTTTCTACTTAATTACTAAAGAGATTTTTGCATTTAAGACTGCTTAAAGTTTGTTTAGAGGAGGCAGCATACATAAAAGCAAAGTGAATTTCCAAAGGCAGCAGAGTGCCTAGGTGGCTGAGCTGCAGCTATGCCTGCACTGCCTACCCCACATGTCTTGGCTCTGTTTGCAGCAGAAGGGGCAAATGGAAACCTCAGAGAGAACTTCTGCCATGCTGAAGGGGAGAGTGGTGTACCCCTGCTCTTGTTTATTTGTTACTCAGGTTGCCTGTAAATACATTTGTTCACCACATTGTGTAAGCATGTTGCTCCACTCCTTGGAGCTGTTTGAATACCACCAAATGGCACAGGCACAGAACCTGCAGAATGAATGCCTATTGTTTGCTGTGGTTTTACTTTGCCTTTTTTGGTCATAGAAGAGGGTGTGGGTGCCTATTTTTTTCCATTAAATTTTTAAGAAGGCAATGGTAGTGGGTGAAGCAGAGTGAGCATAGTCAGGCAGTAGATAAAAATCTCTTCCAGTGGGTATGCCAGCCTTTCCCAGGGCACATGGGGCTTTTACCCTGAAGTGGTATGGTGACAAGGCAAGTCATATAGGTTCAACTGCGACCTCAGTATTAAACCTCTTCTTCATAAAATTTTTAACCGAAGATCAGAAATGTGGAGATCAGGATAGGCTTCTGTATGTGCCTAGTTTTCAGTACTTGAATTCAGCTCATGCTTTTCAAACATACAGCAGTATAAATACACACAGACAAAAAAAAACTTGATGATTGTAGTCCTTTACTCAGGTGATGTTCAGTCTTTAAGACTATGAAAACTGACTCATCTACTGTCACAACTGTATAATTAACACGCAGCTTTTCCTTAGACACTACTTTTCTTTCACATGAACATTTTGTGCAAACTCTGCCTTTCTGCTCCACATCTAGTTTTTTACTGGAGGCTGCAACAGGAGCCATATGCACAATTCATACAGCACTACAATCCGGAAGAGGACCTGCTGCTAAATGAATCTTAGGTAGAAAGATCATCTGCTGTTTTCCTTGACCTGCTAATGTTTGCTTTTAAACAGTATCTGTTAACCCCTCCATCATGTGCAGGACTGCGAGTACAGTGCAGATGGTCAAAGCAGTACACGAGGGCAGTGAATTTCTGCCAGATTGCAGCAAGAAGCCAACACTTAATTTTAAACAGTAAAAGTGTGCAGGCTAGACAGTATTAAAACAGATGTAAAAAGAGCATGCACAGCTGATTGGATTCATCAGCATTGAAAGAATATCATGTTGAAGTGATCTTTAAACCAGCATGCACATACTTGGAGCCTATAAATACCTTCATACATTTTTTCAGTGGTTTAAGCACAGTAATGATTTCACATTGTTTAAGTACTGCGTTACCAGATTTGTATCGTCTATGCTTGTCATTTTTATACGTTGGCGTTGGTTTTCCCCTGTAACAGCGTTTGCGCAGAAGGCTGCTGTTGCTTCTGGGGAAATGCTGTAAACTTTTGTCAAATGGGAGACTCGTTTCCTGCGAAAACACTTTGCATGGTATTCAAAGATGTAAATCTTATTAATTCTTTTATTCAGAGTCCTGTCACAGCTGTGATCTTGCTTGTGGTTAATGGCTGGCAAAACAGTCTATAATTACCCCAGGCATCTTTCATTTTTAATACTGTCCTAGTGTTGCATGACTTCCAGTCCTCTAGAGCATCCCACGTTTTGCTAGCTATATTTAAAAAAAAAAATGCAGAAAATGTTTTTGGCATTTGAAGCTCAGCTGTAACTTATCTGGACTTTAAAATATTTTAAACTTAATTGCTGGTCATATGCAGAGGGATTACAAAGCATGGCTTATTTAGTCTAGATGGTAGCATGGGAGGTAAATACCACAAGGAGAGAGGAAACCTGTAGAGGTCCAAGGAGAGTATTGGCACAAGATGAATGGTTATGAGCATGTTCTGAATTAACTGAAGTCGAACATGAAAAGGTCCCAAACCATCTGAGGCGGGAAGTTGTGGAACAGACTTCAAAACAGGATAATGTGGACAAAGAAGTGTTTTTATGATGGTTCTTGATAAATCTGGGGAGATTTTAAGTCAGAACTTTTGGAGCTGGTAAGGGAAGTTTGTGACAGAGAGACACTGGGCTACATGGAGGCTTGGGGACGGGATTGCATTTGTACTGTGCATATGTTGTAGTCATCCCATGTTTAAGTGCTTCTGTTGGTCCTTGTGTGAAGACCAAGAAGAATTATCCCTTTCAATACATAATCTTAGCTTCTGAAGTTTCTCTTCACTCTGTTCTGCTTCACCGGATGGAGGCTGGCCACACGGAAAGGCAGGATGAGGAATGAAGTGTGCTGTGGGTCCTTGCAGCATCCAGCTGGCTTGCAGGTGTGCCCTGCTCACCCTATCCTTCCCTTTAGACTGAGCAACAGGTACTGCTGAAGTGGGAGTCTCTCCACAAGCTCAGCCTGGTTGGGATTCCTGGACTTTTCCTGTCTTCTTCTGGTGCTGCTCTCTCCTTATGAGTTTTATCTGTCACATTCCCTCTTCTCACAGGGGCTGCAGGCCTTGCTAACACCCTTTAAGTTAATCTTGCTCTTTTCCTATGATGCACTTTAGTTGCACACATAGCGAGATGCTGTTGTGGCTCGCTGTAGGCTGCTTGCTATAAGGTCTTTCTTGCCCAGTGAATCCTCCTATTCCAGAGACCTGTTGGAAATCTGCTCTTTGCAGTGCAGCATCCTGGCCCCCTTCCGTTGCTGATTTTAAATCCATCCATTTTAATTTAAGCCCATCAATAGCTGCTGAAACAGAGATATACCAAGAATTTTAGCCATGTCCTATAGGGATGTGGCAAGGATTAATATTTCTGGTGCTGAAGCAAAGGCATCTTCAGCAATGGCAGGTTAAACTTTTTAGGAGGGGAATGTGCTTTCTGTCTGTACCTCAGTCATAAAGTTTTGGATTATTTTGTACTTTCCCCCCTCTCCCTTCATAATTAAGATCCTTTTGTGTTTTTTCCTCCTTTCAGTATTAAGATCAGCCAGTTGGACGATCTTGCCTGAAGGCTTAATTTGCAGGGGGGAATTGTGTTAAATAGGAGGAAAGCTTTCCACCATCTGAATGCACAAATGCACTGTTCTTTAGTCAGTTTGATTTGCTTTTTGTTGTCCCAGTTTCATACCTCAGATGGATTCAAGATCATAAGGAGGTTTTCGTAGTTGCAGGCAACTAGGAGCCATCATTTGTGCAGCACCCTGTGGATAGATGCCCTTCCCCATGCAAACCATGCTGGAAAATAGCTGGTGGTGGGAACACTGTGTCCTCCTTGAGGAATAAGGATGTAAGGTTTGGTGTTAAACTTCCTTCCTTACAGGCAGAGTGTTGGAATAAAGTGGGTGTCAAATTAGGAGAAGGAATATATGTTAGTATCTTAATTGGAATTAAAGAAATAAAATACATTCTTTCTGCTGCCTGTTATACAGCCATGTTTTTGAGAAATTTATGATGAGTAATTTTTATTCACTTTTTTTGGAAAAGTGAATTAAAAAGGGTAAATGGAAGCTGTCAAGTTGTCTCTGTGTCTTTGTTACCTTATCAAGGTTTCAGAAGAACATTTTCCAGTGACACGGAGTACTTGGCTCTCTTCTCTTCTGAAGCAGTGGCAAGACTTGAGATGGGGACACCGCTCCTTGGCAGGAGTGAGACCAAGAATATATTTAAGAACAGAAAAAATGAAAGTCTGTTTTTTCCTGCCTAATGGCTATTTGGCAGGCAATTCTTGATTCTTTTCAAAGCCTTATTTTTTCTTGTATCGATACGAATCAGTGCATGCTCTGGAGCAGCATGCCTAACAAGGGCAGTGCCCCTGCCTTGTAGCTGTCGCAGGGGATTGCTGTGGTGAGAGCTGTTCCATCCTGTTGGATCAAACAGCTTGTAGTTCCACCGTGACGATCTTTTAAGTTTCTCATCTTGTTCACCTGTACAGCAGTTGCTCTGATTACTTTCTAAAGGATCATTTTCAAATCAGTTAAAAATAATTTTACTTTTCTGCTACAGTTTTGATGCCTGTTCCTGAATTGTCATCCTGATTCGTGTGGCTTTTCTAGCATCTTTCTTAAAAGAGAAAAAAAAGAAGTGTAGTGCAGAATACACATAAAGGCTGAGTGACTTTTTAAGAACAAAAAGTTTGTAATGATCTATTCAGGTTCAAATTTATCTTGATCCGGTAGCCGGAGGAGAATGTAATTTGTCAAAATACGGAATTTCAGAATAAATAATTCTGAAATTAACAGAAGCATGGATTTGAAGAATTACATTAATTTTCCGTGTCCTGGTTTATGACTTTAATATGAGCCTTATTATAACCAAGGCATTTTGCATTGCTCAGTCAGGGTAGTTGCAGAGGAGATCCTTTTCTAACACAGTGTCAGCATGTAAGGAGGGTAATCATAAAGGACACTTGTTTTCAAGAGCAGTGCTTGGAAATTCAGGATAATGTTATTTTTTTTTACTGCTGATGAACAGACTGAAAATGAAACCCAGAGATAACTGGACCTATTTGTGTGCTTACTGTGGCACATGTATAGATGTCTGCTCTTTCCAGTTGACTTTGTGAAGCTCATTTGACATGTGTAATTCCAGATGCCAAGAGGAAGGGTTGGAAAATCAGATACTGTAAGGACATTTGACTTCAATAACTTCATATTCTGCATAAAAAAGCAGTCCAGAAAGTTTGTTGTTAAAGATAGAAAAAGGACAAGTCAATATAAGTTTTCTGTTAAAATGGAGACTATATAATTGATACTAAAAAGTTTGCACATCGTATGGATACATTATTGATCAAGGGCTCAAGAAGAACATTCTTCCTAGGGTGTAAATTTGTTTTGGATTGATACGTTTCTACTTTGTACTGCTGCTCATTAGCAGTGCAAAGTGGGTCTGCATTTTTGTCATTACTTTTTGTAATGGAATTTGGTGAATTCCTCTGCTGTGGTCTCTAAATCCTAGGGTTTACTTACTCTTTTTAAAAAACCTTTATGTGATCTGTTGGAAAGTAGGTGGGCTGTATTTTGCTGTAATTCCTAAGAAGCTAGTGCTAACTAGCTTATCTTGGATAAATACAATTTTCAAGTAAATGTGACGCTTCAGATTGCAAATTTTGAACCATTCCAGGTTAATGTGAAGGTTTTTGATCTAAAGTATTGCTTTAGTTCTTTTAATGTAGTTCACTCTGCTGATGTATAACCTTTCCTTAGGCTGCTGACAAAAGTGTGTGACAAAGTTACTTTTTCATTGCTTGTGCGTTTAGAAATAATAAAACTATCTTATTGTAAGCACACAACAATGATTAAGAGAAGCTGTCTACCAGCAAGTAGTGTGACAGGGAGGAGACAGGATCTGTTGTATTGTGGTCCTTGCACCCATGGTGCAAACCAGTGGCATGGATGTGGAGGTGGCCAGGGTCATGCCAAAAGGAGTGCCCCAGATTTGAGCTAATGCATGGCTGAAATTTGTGCTGATATGCAGGAAGACACTTTCAGGCTGCGAAGTAAAAAATACGACCTCTGAATCTCTTGGGTTTGTGACAGTAGGGTTGCTATTCTTGCTCTTTCATTGACTTCTAATGTTGTTTTAATATTGTCGCATTATATTGTATTGTATTTTAATCTAATGTATTAAGAGCTGCTCTGTGGTTTGAAAAAGAGTAAATGAATGCGTGCCTCTGCCCTGACTTGACGCTCTTCAATGTTGAATGTTGTGCTTACAAAATGGAAAGTCTTGACCCTGTGGGGGTGGGTATTACCTAGTGGTTTCTGTCTAAAATGGGTGAGCACAAATAAGGTCATCTTTTGATTTGTCAGGACTTTTTTGTTATTCAGTGTAGCAGCACTCCGTTAGTAAAACTGAGTTTCACTTTTTTCTATCATAGAATCATTCAGGTTGGAAAAGACCTGTAAGATCATAAAGTCCAGCCGTTAACCCAGCACTGCCAAGTCCACCTCTAAACCATGTTCCTAAGCACCACATCTACACATCTTTTAATACCCCTAGGGATGGTGACTCGGCCACTTCTCTGGAAAGCCTGTTGCAGTGCTTGACAACCCTTGTGGTGAAGAAATTTTTCCTAATGTGCAATCTAAACCTTCCCAGTACAACTTGAGGCAATTTTCTCTTGTCCTATTGTTTGTTACTTGGGAAAAGATACCAACACCCACCTCGCTTCATCCTCCTTCGAGGTAGTTGTAGAGAGCAGTAAGGTCTCCCCTCAGTCTCCTTTTCTCTAGATTAAGCAACCCCAGTTACCTCAGCTTCTCCTCATCACACTTGTACTCCAGACCCTTCACCAGCTTTGTTGCCCTTCTCTGGACCTGCTCCAGCAACTCAGTATCTCTGTTGTAGTGAGGGCCCAGAACTGAACACGCTATTTGAGGTGTAGTCTCACCAGTGCCCAGTACACTTCCCTAGTCCTGCTGGCCATGCTATCGCTGATGCAGGCCAGGATGCTGTTGGCCTTCTTGGCCTCCTGGGCACAGGCTGGCTCATGTTCAAGCTTCATCAGTCAGCACCCCCAGGTCCTTTTCCCCTGAGCAGCTTTCCAGCCTGTAGCATTGCAATAGGTTGTTGTGGCCCAAGTGCAGGACCCAAAATTTACCTTGTTGAACCCCGTGCAGTTGGCCTCAGCCCATGGATCCAGACTGTTCAAGCCCCTCTGCAGAGCCTTCCTTCTCTCAAGCAGGTCAACATTTTAGAAGTATCCACTAAAAATAATGAACTCTCTTGATACAGATTTGAATTTTGATCGTTTTTGTCAATTTAATCTTGGAAAGTCTCCTTGCCCTCCATTCCACACCTGGCTGAAGCATGCTTTCTTGGGAATGTGCGTGTCCAGGAGGTGGCACTATTTTTGACAGTGGTAATGGTGTCCATGAACAGAAGGCAGCCTCATCAAAGCATCTTCTCCAGAAGGAGGAGGGCTAGGATGCTGTAGCCTTCTGACTGAAGGCTGCTTTTTATGGTGGCTTTTGTGAGGTGGTGTAAGTTGCTTTGGTTTTGGCATTGAAAAATCCCTCTGCTTGTGAACTTTTCCAATGAATTGTGTGGGTAGCAGGGAGGTCGCTGCTGCTCTGTATAGGAAAAGCCCCTCTTGGGGCTTTTAAATCCATTAAAGGAATTGTGAGGGAAAATAAGAGTGGGGAGATGACTTCTTTCTCTTCCTGTTACCATGGTAATGAGTTTAATGAGCAGACCTGAACTGGGTAATCCTACCCAACTCTCTCTGAATTGCTATTTAATGAGTTGTAAAATAAGCTGGTAGTGATGTGACTCTCTTGTTCACAGCGTGGGTGGGTGTACCAGTGTTAGCACTGCCATCCACTGCAGCTCCAGACTGGAAACCACCTTCTCCCAGGGCCGTTGACAGCACTGTCTTTTGCTCCATGTTTTCAGAAGGATCAACAGATATGTGGGACTCAGTCTGTGGAGTAAAGCAGCAAGAATAGCATCTGCTCAGTCACAAGCAGCAATATCTAATTGATCAAATCTATCGTGCTAATGGCTCTGTCTTCTGTCTCAAATGTGCATTAGCCATTCATAAAGGTGATAGAGTTCAAAGAAAGCACCAAACAAAATACTTTATCTTTTGTATGCAAACAGAGCTAAAAGAGAAAGGCATAGAAAGGCTTTTCTGAGCTACGTGCTGCTTGTACAGCTGGCTTTATTTGCTTTCTTTGTTTAAATATTACAAAGCAGTGATCAAGAATTAATATCAAACATATGAAATTGCTTGTTGTTCCTAAGTAATCTTTCTAATTGAAAGTAAAGATGAATAATTGGGACACAGAAGTCTATTTTTAAGTGCCCAAAGACTGCCGATAATGTAATGCAAATTGTGCTTTTCTGTAATAGTGTCTTAAATACTTGCTGTGTATTAAAATGCTCATTGGATTAAAAGTAGTTACAGAGGGCTATTAGATAACAGCAAAGGAAGAATTAAATTATAAAAGAGAGGGTAATGTGAGTGTATTCAGAATTAATGTGGTGGGGAGATACAGGGAAGCTGTTCCAGGTAGCAAGAAAAGACTCTGCCCCGCTGTCTGCAGGAGGGATTTGTATATGAAGAGACAAAAGAAGGCTATTGATGGAAAGAAAGATACCATAAGTATGTGCAGCAATCTCTGCATGGTTTTAATGGGAAGCTTACACTGAGTCTGAAACCAGAGGAGCTATTTTACTAGTAGGGCTAACTAACTAGTAGTAACTAACCAAACTCGGTAGTTACTGGAGTGTGCTAGAAAACAAGAAACATATGTCAGGACTGTTTGTAAAGATTTTGTTTTTGCTTTCCACCAACCCATTAATTCCGTACTATCCTTTTTTGTTTATTTTAAATTTTGTTGTTGTTTCCTGTTGTGTTTTATGGGTGCCTGCTATATCGGAATAGTTTGCCAGTTCAGTGTCCCTTGCATAGAGAGAACTGAGGCTTGCTTAAGTATGGTGCTTTGAATCTAGGACTGCATGTTTCAGTACCAGGAATTATATTAGCCAAATGCCCCAGCATTTAGAGGTTTGCTTACAGTTTGTTAGGCATGCAGCTGGCAGCAACACTTGCTGTAACTTTTCACAAAGCATGTGAGATTGGTAGGACTACTTTTAGCTGTCAGGCCAGTCAAGTTCTTTAAGCCTCACGTTACTTATGTTCCTTAAAAAAAAAACAAATTAAAACTTGATAGATTCTATGGGATCACAAGCATATGATAAAAATACATCCATAAAAGTATTAGGGGATAGAACTAATGCCGTAGAATGTGAAAGTGGCCATGTGGAGAGAGTTTTTGGAGCATCATGAAGCTTTGTGTGCATCCTGGCAGTGATGCTTCCCGCTCCCCTGCCCTGGGTCCCTTTCATCTCCGCTGCGCCCTGATGTCTGTTGGTATTGTATGAGCTTGTCAAATGTTGGGCTTGCTTTGAACACTATAAAGCTGATACCTCCTGCTCGCTTCCTGTTTGAGAGATTCATATTCAGTTAAGAAATGAATAACAATACCTTCAGGTTTGTTCTTCCCCCTCCCTCCCACCACCCCCTTAATTTTGAAATCCTTTAGCTTTTGTCTGTTGTATGTGTGTTTAAGGAACATGAGTTAAGACTTCAGACACTCTAAATTAATGCGCAGGAAAGAGAAAAGGTACATGAACAGGCCAGGAGAATAGGACATCCTGTGTCTGATCTGGTTGCTGCCAGCTCCTAGGGACACTGGGGTTCTCTGCCATGGTGGGCATGTCCTCATTCTTGCTGTGTCGCAAGTTGTCCATCTGTAAAGGGAGGGTAGTTTCTCTCCAGGTGTGTTATTTTAAGGCTTAGTTAATGTTATATGGCTCCGACAAAAAAATTTAATGTGTATATATATATTTTTCATGTTTTTTTTTTTTTAAAAAAAAAAAAAAAGAAAACTCTTTATGTACAATTTAAAACCTCCTAATAATCAGCCAAAACCCTCAGAATGCATCAAACTGTCACTGCTAAAAATAGAATAGCTGTCTAATTAGGGCAGAGTTTATCCCCATGAATTTGTACAGAGGACTGACATGATAATACTTTGTGATTCCAAATCCCCTGAGTTCCCATTAGGTACATTGCTTATGCTTTTTAAACTCCAACATGAAATAAGTCATCAGTATCGTTGCTGTTCTCAGAGCTTGGGAGGATATACAAGTGTCTAATAAAAGTGCTAATATTTTCTCTGTGATTTTTCTGTTTGTTGTTTTGGTTTTTTTTTTCAAGTTTTCTTTCCTGTAATCCCTATGTTAGTTACAGGTTTTGGAGTCTGTTAAGCTTTTAACAATCTTTTTTCCTTAGACCAAATGTTTTTTCCAGTTTAATGTTATCAGTTTTCTCCGTAATTATTCAAGCTCTCCCTAATAGAGCCTAGCTGTAAAGAGTTGGTTTAGCAAAGATGAAATATGCTGATAAAGATGAATATGCATGTTTAACGGTCTGCTCAGAACATACATACTTGCATTACTAATAGTTCCATTTTGAAAAAGTGTGAAAAAGAATAATAAGGCAATAAAATGTTATTTTGGGGAAATCTTTGTATAAGTGATAGCCCAAGGCTTAGAAAAATGAATAGCCTCACTCTTGTGTATTTGAATAAATAAAATGGTGCTATAGCTGCAGTAGAATAAGTGAAGTTTAATTAGAAGTTCTGTGGTAAAATTTTGGGTGAGATTTTAATTCTACCCAACTTAGAGAATTACTCCAAATAGACATGGTATAAAATGATAGTTTCTTTTAATAGGATATCTAGGGGAAGACTAGAAGAGAGAGAGGCAATGCACACAATGTCTTTCTCACATGAGATAGTACATCCTTATCCTAACTCTATGGTCTTGCATTTCCTAATAGTTGAAACCATAACCATCACCAAATCTTTTATCATTTATATTACGAAGGTCTTCTGGCTTCAGGGAAGAATAGATTTATTCTTCAAGTAAAAGATTTATTTATGAGGACATTAATGCCTACCATATGGTAAATATACATGTTCAACTGGATTTCAGCCTTGATCCCATTATTGTGCATCAGTCTTACTTCGTGAGTATGCATTGGTAACATGGCTAATTGAGGACGTCTGTAGTCTAGAAGAAGTGCTTGGTGAATGTCATGGGGAATCCAAGCCAATATGTTATCCTGTGTTGTTTCGTTAAGTGTTTGAGAACATCTGAGTCTGCTGAACATTGAATTTTGTCTGTGTCCTGTCTTTTTGCCCCTCTGTTTGCACTGTGTGTTACCTATTAATACTAGTTTAATGTGTAGATCTGTGCTTAAGTTTTATGTAAAGAAACATACTTGCATTGAGATACAAAGACTGTACTCAAACATTGGCTGATATCCTTTTAAAATTTGATAACGTGATTTTGAGTCATTGAAATAAAAAGCATAATAGAAATCCAGCTGTATTCTTGTCTAATAAAATATGCCCTTCCTGTCTGCAGGAGAAGTAAATACAAGCCCCAGCGCACTCTTTTATCAATAGCTTATTGATGCTCTGTTTTATGCATTGCATCTAAAAGAGTTGACTCTTCCTGAGACCTTGGTAATCACAGTGAGTCAAAAGTGTGAGACGGCAGGCACAGTGGCTAGACAAATGGGTTAAAAAGATGCTGTCCCACGTCCCACTAGGGAGGCATTAATGGAGTCTCCTTATGAACTGGTTCACTGACTGCACTTCCAGAGCTTCATCCCACCCAGGAGGACTGTCTAGACATTTCATTTATTCTGGCAAACACAAGAATATCAGCATGGTTGATGAGTTGAACTCAGCTAGTGTTAATCATGGTTTGTTTTTCTCAGAGCCTGATGAGTAAATGTACTTGGGTTTTTAAATTTGCGTTTGCTTCTAGTGCTTGGCTGCCAATGTTCAGTCTATGCTGGTGAGTTTCTGTTGTATGTACAGATGAGCCAGTGGTGCTGACAGCTATCACCCGTGCTGTTGGCATATTTTCCTCATTCCATCCATAGTTTTGCAGATACTTGAAATTGTAAAAAATACGAAATTGCAGGCAGGGCTTGCTTCATCCCTGTTTATTAAACTTACCTGACATGTTTTATTCTAAGACCTGTTTTCATCTATTTGCAAGTTTGCTGTGATTTGACCATGCAAGTTGTGTATGGAACACTGTAGAGTGAAAATCACTGCTCAGTTTGCTGTGCAAAGTAACGGGCTGTTAAACAACAAAACTCTAAATACCAAACAAGCCAGTTTCTGGCTAACTTTCTGCACTTAGCCAACACTGTTGAGTCAGTGTTGCAGACAGTTTATGCTGGGTGGTGCTCTGTGTTTTGTGTCTTTGAATGCTGATGCCACTCTGGTGCAGTGCCTGCAGGCAGCTGGTGTGTACTCCCTCTTCCCTGACTGAGGTTGCCAATGCAGACTGCAGCAGTGCCAAGGCAGCAAGAGATGCGTGTGTGTGTGTCAGGGAGAGAGAGGAGATGAGTGTCTGATCTGATGTTTTGTTGTTGTTAAACAGTGGGTTTTTTTCAGTCCAAAAGTTTATTGTAGATATAAACTAAACAGCAGATAAAGCCTTTTTAAAAATTGATAAATACTTGACACTGAATAGAGCAGCGTATTTGATGAATAGTATGGCCTGCGACCAAAGCATTTGTAAAGAAGAGTTAAGGAAGCAGACTAAGAATTGGCCTTTGTTGTACTTTTCTTAGGGTTTCAATATCTTCCCATTTTTAAAACCAAATATTATTCCATGTGATATTTTGGACAATATAAATTAAAAGGCAAACTTCAAAGTTGCTGAAGACAGCAGTTTATGCAGGGTGCGTGTCTCTTTATGTGATGTTTTCCTCACTGTCCCAATCTGACTGTGCTGTCGCAGTCAATTCAAAAACCCAGGAAGGGCAGGCTTCCTGGATCCTAGCAAAAAAAAAACAGTATAGGGGATACGAGATTAGGGTTGACGTGGTTACCAGCATGGAACCTTGCTTAGTAGTGCAGTATTTGGGACAGGTGCCATGGGCTAAAGGCTGGCGGATGAGGCTGAAGAACTGAGAATACCTCAACTCTAATCCTGGCTTTTCCACTCTGTAGGCAGGTTACTAAATCCCTTTGAGACTATGTCTTCATCTTTAAATAGGAATAATAGCCACTCTAGAGGCATTGTGAGGATTTATGTATTTATGCAGTACTGAGTGCAAGCTGATAACTGCATGTGCTTTGTAATCAGCAAAAATTCAGTTGTCTAACCTGGAGATACCTTCTTTTGGTATGATACTGACTTTGAAAGGTAGTTTCCTTCCTAAAATCCGAGCTCTGAAGTCACAACACCTTGCTCTTTTTTTTTTTTTTTTTTTTTTTCTCTTAGTCTGCATCTTTTTCCTGCTTTTGCATTCTAGAAGGTTGTAAATGTTCTTGTTCTTGGCAGATTCCTGCCAAGCTACAGTTCTCTAGCCGTCATGTCACAGCGATTACCGTAACTTAGCTTTAAATAAGCTCCTTGGACATGGCCATCTGTGTATGGTCACAGTACCTGTTGTTCGGGGGGGTGGTGAATAATCAGGGATAGGGCTTAAGAGAAGCAGCAGACTGGAGTGGGAGCAGGAAGAGAGAAGCCTGAAAGCTGTGACAGGTGACTGGGTTTCCCAGCTCCCAGCCTCCTTTCTCCTACTTGGGGCTGGGAGCTGGGGGCTGGTGTTAGGGCAGGGGCAGAGCATCCAGCAGCTGTAGTGAGCTGCTTAACCAGGTGGTTGATTTTTGTTTTCCTTCTTTATTAAAGGACTGACAGAATCCTATTTAAAACAGCTCCCTGCATAACCAAATAGCTTAGTTTGCCTAAGTGCGGAGGAGGAGAAAATCTTTTCCTTCGAGGCTTTTGAATGTGTCTGTTCAAGGGTTATGAGCAGGCCACTCCCTTCTGCTCCAAACTAGCCACTGGGGATAGCAGAGACATCTTTGAGAGAAGCATCTCACAATGATTGCCTATGTGCACTGCCTGGCCGCGGACCCGATGGTCGGATGCCTCGGCAGGAGCAAGTGGCAGCCCAGCTGCAACGATGATGATGAGGAACTTATCCCGCTGTATTCCAGCAAAATGGGAAACACACACACCAAGCTGCCTGGGCGCCTCAAGAAAAAGTTACTGAGCAAAGATGACAACTGCTTCTGGCCAAGTAAGAAAATCAGTTATTTTTTGTTAGTTGTTTTGGTCATTTAGCATTGTGCTGTTATTGAGGAAATAAGTAAGTAAAGCAGACTTGTAAACAAGGAATATACTCCTGTTTCTCTTAATCTTTTGGAGGATGAAGGCACTGGAAACAATTTGCTTATGAAGAGAATGTATTTCCACCTCAAGAGAGTGTATATAAATACTGTATCCAGTGGGGCTGCTAAGTTGACACAGGATGACACTGTCTTTGTGCACATGATACATCTATGTTTGAGAGGTCTTGAGCACTCTTTCAGTTCAATAATGCTTCTTTTCAGCAAAATAATTGTTTTAGACAAGTGGAGCTGTTGACATGGCACTCTAATTGAAAGCCATAGAAACAATCAGTGGATGAAAAGGCCAGGAAATATAAGAAAAAGGTCTTACAGACTCAGAGATGCTTAATGCAGTTGCTGAGTACTTCTTTAATCTGCTTTTGAATAACCTTAAGTCTAAGGTTATTTTTCCTCTGAACATGAGAAGAAAGAATTTCTAAATTGTGATGACTCTGTCCTTTTCTTTAAATCTGTATAGTTTCAAGTTTCACTGGCGAATACAGATGGGAAATAGGGAGAAAATAGGACAGACAATGGTAATGTTCAGCTCTTGTGTTTTTCAGCCTTACTGCTTGCCTTTCCTTTTTTTTCTGACCACCTAGGCAAAGGCACCCAGCTGTTTATAATGGTTGCTCAGGAAAGTGTATTTAAGGGTGATGAGAGAAATTTATTAAGACAAAGATTTCTTACGTTTCTTTTCAAAAGATTTCTTTTGCTTTTCCTGCAAAAGCCAGCTGGCTGACTATCTTGCGCCACATCTTAAAATAATAGTAGCAGTAATAATAATAATACAAGAATATGTTTTGAACTTTTTTCCCTCATTAGTCTCACACTGATCATCTGACAATTGCCAGTTATTACCAGCAGTTGAAAAATCACCATCTAGCCACATGATGCTAACACTCATTAGTGAAGCCACCTGTATTTCTGTTTTTTTTTTGTATTACAGTGTTCTCCATCTAGTGCTGAGCAAACTCTGGTTTATGTCCCCTCCTGTAGGAGGAGTGTGATTTACCACATGGGTGTTTCAGGCCTTTTTCAAGAGGAAACGATTTCTTTAAAATGCAGGGAAAGAAAAATTCAGCTCATCTGGCTAAATTTCTGCATTTTAGAGCACAGGGTCAATTCTGGCTCATTCAGAGCGGAAAGTGAAAATGCTTCCTTTATGTAAAATGATAGAGTCTCTGTGCTGTAGGACCTGGGCAACCTCTGAAGAGGCTAGGTGCTAGGGAGCTGCTCCAGGGGTGCTCTTGGGGAGAAGGACATGACCCTTCTGGCCATCCTTGGCGGGGGGGGGTGTGTGTGTGTGTGATGATTTTATATCTCTTGCTGGGTGACAGCTTAGTTCCTATGAAGTCATAACATCGACCTTCAGAGCTGGTTCTTGTAGTGCCCTAGTAGCTGTTGCTCCGACAACGGAGCTCAGGGCGTTGCAAGCAGGTTCTCCAGAGCGTGGAAAAGGGATTGAGGAGCATAGGTAGGACACTGAGAAATCCCAGCTCTCTCCCTGCAGCAAGACTCCTTTTTCTCTGTGCTGCCCGCAAGGAAAGGTGTCCTCTCCTCTTTCTAAAATGCCCTTCAATTGAAATTATAAAACTTGTCAGAAGTTGAATAGAGACAGAGGGATTGGGAGCAGAGCAGTACTTCAAAGATTTGCGTTACTACAGTATTAGAACGTGCTGACAATCCTAAGGCTTCTTTGCATTTAAAAAGTTTAGAAACTGAAACACATGGATATTTTGTTGGTAATTTTTGCATTTAAATACCTGAGTCACTTCAAAGCACTGTCCAGTCTCTTCTTGGATGAGAACTTAATGACCTCTCAGCTAAAATGATGTGTGCAAAGAAGCTGCTGGGAAATTTAGCCTTTCTGAATGGTGTGATGTAGACTGTACATGCAGTGGGAGTGTCTACTCTCCTGTCCAGGTGCATTCATTTTTTGTTGTTGCTTCAGCATATTCCTAATGAAGTAAGAAGAATTCTGTGTAATTCTGTTTAATATTTTAAAAATTCTGTGTGTATGTGTAATTGTCTTGATTTACAGTATGCCACTTCTGTAAGCAATCAAGTTGTTAGCTTTTTAATGCAGTTTCTGATCCTTAACTGTAAACTTTCACTTCTTTCAGACCAAGTTTATTGTTGTCTAAGTTTATGGTGAGTTTCATGCACTTAATTTCTTATTTTTGAATTACAAATCATTGAAATTTCAATATTTAATGTTGGATCCTTGAAATGGTGGATGGCAAATGTCAGTTAACGTGCTTCCTGCCCTGACTTTTCCCAGACGAACCGCTTCTGCTTCAGTACTGGCGTCCCAGTGTTGTACATGCAAGTACATATGGAATACCAGCTCTGTCCTGCTAGCTCCCCTTCCTTCATATCATTCCCAGCATGTAGAAACAAAAGAACGTCAGGACAGGTACTATTTCTTTTTGAGATAGGGTGGCTGTGTTGCTTTTAAGCTCTGTTAATGTTTATTTTAAGGAACAAAAGTGTTTAAGAGTGGAAGTGCTTTCTGGGACCAGGTCAAGTGATAACTGTAGAGCACAGCAGGGGATTATTGGCTAAGCTTTATCTCTGTTGATAAAGGCCTCCCTCTGGGGTCCTTATCGAGCGTCATGAGAACTGTGCTTTGAGAGGTTTCACAGTGCTGAGGTACTGCATAGAAAATGCCCCCCAGTAGCATTAGTGTTGTTTGAAAACATAATACAGTCAAATTATTGAACTTCCTGATGGGCTGGGGGAGCATCTGCACTGTGGGGATCTTAGTGGTCTGCAGCAGTAGTTCCTGGTGCCCCTGCTCATCCTACAGCACCTCTGCTACAAAATACTTAATTGTGAAAATATCTGTAGTGTGATGTAGTAGCTGTGAGGATCAAGTGACCATGTTAGCATTTGGGGTTTTTCAGGCTGCAGCAATTGTTCTGATAAAACTGTTAAATTAGTGATACTGTGAAGTGGAGGCTCTGTGTTACCAGCTAAGCCTTTTTCAGCATCCATGATGCTGTTTCTCTGCCGTTCTTTGCTGTCAGATTGACTGTAAGTAGACCACACAGGATTGAAGTTAGCTGGAGTGCAGCAGTGCGTCCTTTAACAGCCTGCCTGACTGCCAAAGAAACAGTGTTACAGTGGTGAAGGGACTATCACCACCATGCGTTCATTCATGATTTCAGACAAACTCCAGTGGTGCTGAGTGCTCAGTACTTGATTTTCCTGCAGCAAAGTTAAGCTGACATCCTCCACTGAGATCAGGTTTGTCAGAAATGTGAAGCGTTTGGTTTAAATGCCTGCTGTATTGGAGTCTGAGTTTGTTGGCATGACTTATGCCATGGGAGGCTGTCACCTCCTGGTCAGAGCATTGCCTGCCTCTTGTGGTTCCCAGTGATACTTCATATTTTATGAAATTCATGGAGTTTAGATACTTGATGACCTGTTGCTAACCTAGGTAAACTGTGGCATATGCTGACTTTTTGTGACAATAAGGTTTTGGTAGGGGTTTTGGAGGTTTTTGGCTTCTTTTATGGACATGGGAGCGAGTCAATGGCAGTATCAGATTACTTCTAATGTTTGTTAAAACTGTAGCTTCAGGTAGTGGGATTTTTTTTTCTCAGTGTTTTGTTGCCTGCTGGCTCCTGAGAGAATGCTTCCTTCTTTTTCATTCATTGTTCTTTATGAGGACAACAGCTTTGTCTTATATGTGAAGTGGAGACATTTCTGCATGATGTGTGTTTTGTGAAAAACATAGTATTTGAAAGAATAATAAGTAAATCTATTTATAAATGATTAGTATGTTTTGAATCAAGTTGGGTATTTTATTGTTCATTATTTGCTATGATATTTTTCACGTTTCTCTCTCTTCCTATGAGATTTCAATTTCCCAATTCAAGGATGCTATGTTGTTTTTTTTTTTTTAAAAAAAAAAAAAATCATTGCAACTTGGGAGGATTCATCTTTTGCCTTGTCATTCAGCAGTGCAAAACAAAGGCTGAATTGCTTTCCATCTCTGTAGATACCAGGCCGTGCGGAGCACTGAGACAGCCTTTGTGGCCTTTCGTGCCCTAAGTGACAGAAGGATTCAGTCTGTGGTAGTGAATGGCTGGGATGACTACTTACAGAGCCTCATGCAAGTGACTGTCCATCCTCATTCCCAGCTTTATCTACTGCATCCCATTCTTACCACAACAGATGACATATTGGATTGCATCAGATAAGATGCAGAGCTGGTTTGTTTTGAAAAGAAAAAGTAACTTGAATGCAAGGTTACTGCATATCTATTCCCCATGTGTGCCATTGAGAACAAGCCTCTCTGCCTTTATGTTTCTAGCCGAGCCACAGAGATCCAGCTCTTGATCTCCTCTGCAGTTGCCAGGCGACTTTTAATGCCTTTTGAGAGTCAGATGTGAGACTGTAGTGGATGAAGGGAGGGATGAAGAATTTTGGATATGCTGGATAAACAGAGGTTAAAGCTAGGATGTTGTAAAACTCCTAATAAGTGAATCATTAACACATGAAGCATGAAGGCCTTACTTTGTTGCCTGGCCAAAAGACAAGGCTTTGCTAGCCTGGCTGCCCACTGATGGGTGTGAACTTGTGCTCACCATTACAAGGAGATGCTGGTGGTGGGTGTTTCACACCTTCTTCCCTATGTGTGAGCAGATGAGAAGCTGTGTGTGGCGCTCAGGACCACAAGGGAGGTTTTGGAACAGAGCTCATTAACATCATTGCAGTGCATCTGGAGGAGTCTGAAAAAATTGAGAGTCGAGGTATGTTTTGTGTTTTTGGCAATTGGAGCAGAGATCAGCTGCTGTAATTAAGGAGGTGGAGCAATGTAAGTGCAAATCCACATGCAAAACGGGTGAGATTGGAAAGCCTGCAGTTGGATATGGTTGTTAATGTTAGACTGACTAGGCTCTTATGTGCTTAATTTGATTGAAAATCCTGGGGTTTATGGATAGTAGGTACAGTATGTTTGCAGTTCTTACTGAGAGTTGCTTTATCTAGGGCAGTGAAGTCAAGAAATGGTTTTGGATGCTCTAAGAAGATCATTAAAGCGGAAATGCAGTGAGGAGAACGTGAAACTCCACAGAAAAGGCATAGACATTTTAAGGGGTGCCTCTGTAGCCTGGCTAATGGAGTCTCACTAGTAATCAGAAACAGATTGTGGCAGCAATATCAAAATCCATTTTACTATTTCATGTTTCTTACTGTGTCCCACCCTCCCCCAGGCCAACACTTTGAGATGAAGTGATAAAAGGTAACCAGGTTTTATAACTACAGTGCATTTTCTTGTGCTGGAAGAGTAGCGAATCAAATTGTGTGGTTAACAAGGCAGATGCTCACATCATCCCTTCTGAAGCCCGTTTTCTAGGACTTTACAGATAAGTGACTTCCACCCATCTCCTGAATCAGGCTGTGTGCCTGTGCATGCTCAGTTATGGTAGCGAGGGTTTCTGTGGCATTTGGCACGTTTGCAGTGCTCCTGGAGCAATCCTCCTGGTGACTTGTCTTTTCTTGTTAACTGCTACTAAATGTGAAAATCTTCAAAGGCTTCCTTGCCACTCCTTTGTTTTTCCTGTGCCAACTGCTCCCCACACAGTGTCCTTATCCATGTTTTTTCTCACACTGTTGGGAAACCAGAAACTTCATTAATGACCCTTTGGGAAAGTGTAATGGTGTGTTTACTTGACAATACTTTGGTTATCAAGTACCATGTTTGATGCTTCGTGTGTGCTGCCCAAATCTGAACATAGGTAGCCTTCAGGGCTGCTCTTGCAGAGCCCATGGTGGTAATGCGATGATTAAAACAGTATATTGCCATTTACATGGTGGGTACACTGACCTCTATGTTGTGCTCAGAGGGAACTGTACGGGCTGTGTAGCATGCCACCAGTGAAGGACAGTTGGAAAAGGACATACAGCCTCCACAGGCGACATGGGCTTCTGCTGGGGGGACCCTGCACACTCAAAGGGGTCTGGCTTCTGGTTGGCAGCTCCTCTGGTGAGACCTGAGGGGACAAGGCTGGCAGAGCATCGTTGCCATCTGCCCCAGTGCCTCTTCCTGCTGGGGGATCTAGTCTGAGCTGGTGCTTGGAACTGGTGTTGTGTTCACTGCCCCGTTGCTGTGCTAAGATGTAGGGGTTTTGCTCCTGTTCTCAGCTCTCGAAGAGCTCAGAACTGTCCCTGATACTGCTTTTCCTCCTTGTGGCTCCTGCATAGGCCAAAATAACACCTTTTAAAGGAAATGGTATTAAGAATTCTGGTAGATGACAACAGATATTTAGTCCTCAGTTGTTTCCGTGCCCCAATACAATGACAAATCATTGAAAAATATGTGCACTGCTTGATCCTTAAGATTTTCAACCCTCTGCTTCTACACAGTAACAAATCAGCTCTGCTTTTGTCCCACGTCCAGAGCCACTTGCTTCACGCTCTGGGCTGTTGATACTCTAAGTAAAAATGCACTCGTTCTCTGAAATACATCCCTTCTCAACTCTCGGTTGGCTTGAGCAAACGTCTTGGAGGTAAAGCAGACTTGCTGGCATTGCAGCTGGCAGCATATAAATCTGGCTTATTGATACCTTGTAGTGTTAGTAAAAAAAGACATGTTTAAAATAATCCCAAATGCCAATAGGCTTAGTGACATTTAAGCATGAGTGATGCTGTCAGTTCATCCACAAACAAAACCGGTACATCTTAATTTGTCTAATTACGCTCTAACATGCAGACCAGCTGCTGCTGTGAACAAAAGCAGTTGATCGCACCATTTTATTAATTGCATATTAATTACCACATTCATGTTAACCATATGGGGGAGAGTGGAGCGAAGTCTACTTAGTAGCGGAAAAGAGAAAATGAACTGGTAGCATGGTAACTTCAAAGGACAAATCTCAGAATGACAGAGTGCCTGGAGCATGCTGATGTCATCCCATTTTTGGAAGGAATCTGTATTTTTCTTTACCGAAGCTGAATAAATTATTGCACTTAAAAGTGAGAGGGATTTGAGTAGAAATGATTGTGCCTTGCGTGGTGACAGCGTATTTGTGAAAGTACTGCTGTGCATGTTGGTGCTGAATTCGGTAATTTGCAGAAGGCAGTCTTGCTGGCAGCCTTGCTGGCATGTGGCTGTCTGCCTTTGTCTGCCTGCTATGCTGATGGATGCACCTGTGCTGCCTGGAATCATTTCTCACGGGAGCAAGGCTGCAAGAGCCAAAAGGAGTACACCACTTACTGATTTTTAGACTTCACACCATTTTCCTGCAATTATGTAGTTTCTTAGATAACAGTTGTAAGTCTTGAGCAGAACTAGGCTTCTTGGAGTGAAAAACCCCTCGACACAGGTGGGTTAGCCAGTGTAAAATACAGCAAAAAGGAAACAAGTAGTGGACCAGCTGCTGCATGTATCTGACATCAGATTACCTTGTAAGATGTTGAATGATGCTTTTACTGAAAGTAAGACTTTAAAAAGCTACTCTCAGCTTGTTTTCTGGTTTTGTGCTGTGTGAAGGCAGCAGCCATGCTCAGCAGATTTATGGCCATTCTGTCAGGCATCAGGCTGGGAGTAGCCTGGGAGTCCACATACAGTGACTTCTCTCCTGTCACCCCAGACTGACATTATCACGGTCTGCAGAGCAGCTCCTTCGGTGGAGCTGAGGGGTGTCTGTCTCTTGCCTTCAGGCACTCACAGCAGGGACAAATAGTACCATACATGCAAAGGATGCCTACTGAAACAAGACGGAGCATCCACCTGAGGTCCACGCTGAGTTAATTTGCTCTCTCCTCCCCTTCACACCTCTTTAGGAAGGTGAGCAAAGCCCCTTGCTGGAATTTTTAAGCTGATGAAGGGGCAGCAGGTTTGGTAGTAGGAAGGCCCAAGGACAGATCATTGCTTTCTTAGAAAGGAGGCAGTGAATTAATGCCAGATCAAATAGACTACGTCCAGTTATGTGAAAGGAAGCACAAGACTGGACCTGGAATATGCAGTGATTTAGAGAACTTAGTCTTGTCAGTTGATTAGATCTGCCTGCTTGGGTTTTCTAAAGTGAGAATTTCAACATTAAAGGCTTAGTCCTACCTCATTGCCGACAGATGGCATTTTGTTTGCATTTCCTAAACAACTCTGAGAAGCTGGGATTGGGAGAGATTGGTTATTAAAAAAAAAAAGGGGGGGGGGGGGAGGAGGGGTACACCGCCTTTGTTTTAATTAACATGTAGTTCCAAAATCCACTCCCTAAAAACATTTTACAAACAGTATTGGAAAGCACGAAGGAGACACAAGGACTGCATTAATAAATAATCTATAAGTAGATTGGATCTCGCCTATTCTAAGGATATGTGCTGCAAGACAAACAATAATAGTGATATTCTTATGCCTAAACAGAAATTGGGGCAGAGGGGTTGTTTTCTTGGGGTTTCTTAATCAGAAAAATGCCTTAAGTGGCTCACTGCAATTACATTTCAATTGGTTCTGTAATACACTGCAATGGAATCTGGATTATAGGGATGATACATTATTGGAAAGACACAGCTTGAATTTTGGAGTGCAGGCAACGCCTGTCACTGCAGCAGTTACAGAAACAGCACCTGACTTGTGAACTGACCAGTTTTGACTTGGAGTCATTGGAAAAGAATAAATGCAAAACCCTATGGTGCCATGTCTCCAGTCACAGCAGAAGGGTTCTTAATCAGCCTCCCTGTGTCTTCTGCATGCAGGCAGGCAGACTATAGCCAGGCTGTTACTAATTTAAAGACAAATTCCCCAAAGCACTGCTTGTGGATGTTAGGCTGCAGCTCTTTTCTTTTGTTTAGAAACTAGTTTTAAATGCGCTGGCATTTGTCTACATTAGGGCTTGTCCCGTCAGCTGAGCATGAACTGGTGTCACTGGAGATGAGGCTTCTGGAAAAGAGAGAAAATCCTGTAAATATTGTGGTTGAAAGGCAAATTATCTGTCTGTGATGCCCTTCCTGTGGGAGTGCTCAGCTACTCCCTCTGTGAGGGGTCCGTGACCACGTGCTGCGCATTCTGAAGATTTGGTGTCCCGTCTGTCAGATTTAAGCCATGGCAAGTATGGAACAACTTTTTCTCCTCTGGTTCAGTGCTGTCATTTGTTTGTCTACTGTCCTTTGGATGCTTAGACAAGGAGTTTAAGAACAGTAAAGTTTTACACACAAGAGCTTTGGAGCACGTTTGTCCAAACACATCAGCAAGGTTTATAAACCTATTTGCAGTTTCATAATCTGTTCCAGGAAGGGCTAATTAAACTTGAATCTGGGTAGCATCTCAGAAGGAGGTTTGGCTGAATGATCCCTCATGGTTGTTCCCAGCTTCAATTTTTAATCAGCCTGGCCTTCCTGTTTGTCAGATGTTTGCCACAAACACGATGGCATGGCTAGACCAGTGACAGTGGTCTGTGGTTTGGTGGGTGTGAGCAGGGCCACAAGCAGATGGTGGGAGCAGTGTTAGGCTAATTAGTAGCATCAGAGAAAAGACACTCTTTTATGTCCAGTAGCTGAAGATGAGCGCGAGTTTTTTCTTGTCTGTGATGCTTACCTTGTCCTATTAGGTTTAATTAATGCAATGAGGAGCAGGGTGCTAGTTGACATGAAAGAAATGTTTTCAAAGCCTATATGAAGACAGTGTTTTAATTTCTTCATTCCTGGAGCAGGGTGTATGCTCCATACAGAATGTTAGATGTTGTGAGATGTGTCAAATGCTTTTAATGGCTGTAGTTTCAGGTATATTCTTCAAAGCAGCCATGATTTAAAAGCAGAAGTAAATTGAGTTTTGGTGTGCATCACGAAACTCACCACGTTAATGTTGGTCACATGGCAATGTCTTGAGTTCCAAATGTCCAAGGCCAGCCAAAGATATTCTCTGTAGATGCTGTGGTACAGATGTTGTTGGTTCAGTTGTTTCCTTAGAAGCTTAAAACAGGTTGCTGAATCCTGCAGCAACATAAATATTAGATAACTGTTACATGGATTTGGTGCCTTCCTGTAGTTTGGAGAATACTGTTTTTTAGGGCAGATTGTGCCATTATTTAATTGGAATATTCCCAGGTTTTCAGATTCTGTAAAAAAAAGTCTTACGGCTTTAGAAACAATACCAAATGTCACAACTGCTGAGATCTATTATTTGTGAACTTTCATTTTTACTTACCGTTTTACTGTTGTGTTGTGCAAATAACATTTTCAGGTGAAGTTCTTGAAAGTTTCTAACTAACAAACAAAGCTGCTTTTCCAAGTTACTGTGTAAAACATCAAGTGAGCATTTGGTGCTTGATTTTGGCATGAGCAGTTATATAATCATAAGAAGGCTGGTATTTTACAAGGAGCTTAAGTATTTTTCATTAATAAATTGAAAAGTCGTTAGGAAACTAGAGGATCTACTGGTCTAATTTTAAGAGAGGGTGTCTCCAAGCTTAAATGCAGCTCACCCTGAATATACTGAGTCATCAGAAAGAAGAAAAAACTTCTAACTCCTTATACCAGGATAATCCATATATAAATAGGAGTATTTTAGAGCAGTATTTAAAAAAGCAGTGTTGGGTAGGGAGATGGTGATAGGCTACAAAAATTCTTTCTGTGACCTTTAAATAACTGAAATGAGTGGCCCCTTCAGGATGTCTGTGAGGAGAATGCAGAATGAGATTAGCTGAAGATATTTGTTGGATATCGGTGTGGATCCACAAGTGCACAGCTGCCAAAGATGGAATTACACGCCAAAGAGGGAGACAGTTTGGGGCAGAAGCTCAGAAATGGCATTCTGCAGTCTGGTTTTGTTGGTTTCACTCTGAATCTTACAGGAATCAATGAGAAGACTTATGCAAACTTGTCTGCCTGGTATTTTTCCATTGCTAATTCAGAAGAGAAACTTATCCATGGTGCATTATTAGGGCAAATAAGGGTCAAGGTTTTACAGACTAACTTGCTGCAGCCATTTTTGATTGGTTCTTTAGATAAGTGGTGGTATAGGAGCATTTAGATCTGGAATTCAAACTGAGAATACTTCCTAGTGGCAGTTTTAAAAGGCTCTTCCTAGGCACAGAGGAAGGTACTATTGTGGGAGCCAATGTTGCCTTACCTGGGGTTCAGAAATGGTCAAATAAAAAAGTATTGTGCCCTGAAATTCAAGACAAAACCACGAAACAAAATCACATATTCACTAAGTATTTTCAGTTATCCTGCCTGCAGTTACAGTGTGCTCTAACCAAAAGAAACTGCTGCATTGTCTGCCGGCAGCTCTACCCAACTGCTCCCTTTTCTCTCTGCTGATGTGTTTGATGATAGAGGATCCAGTAGAAAGATGTTTTGAATTGTCAAAGGAATGAATTAGCTTTATTGTGCTGTGACCTAAATAGGATCATCAGATCAATCAGTCTGCTGCTTTTCTGTCCTCTCCGGCTTAGGTTGTGCTGCCTTTCCTTCTCATCTTCCTCCCTCTTCCCCATTCCCCACCAGGCAGCCCCTTCCCAGAGCCTGCAGCTATAATCCTTTATGAGTGTGCATAAAGGAGGGCACTGCCAGGGTACCCCCTTTAAAGCAATACCTGCTCTGTAATTGCCTGCGCAGACAAGCCCAACACCTG
>JASSUY010002764.1:80889-109200 GCA_032466535.1 Forpus xanthops | reverse complement strand
GAAAATCCATAACACAGTGCTACACCAGCTACTGCTTAAAGAAAAATGACTGCTGCTGCTAAACCCATGACAGGAGGGCACTGCCAGGGTACCCCCTTTAAAGCAATACCTGCTCTGTAATTGCCTGCGCAGACAAGCCCAACACCTGGCTCCCCTGCCATTTCACTGGAGTAAGAGTCCTTCTTGCCTTTTTGTTGCAGTGGCTTTGTGACAGAATACTTTTTCTCCTTTGTTCCATCTCCCCCGTGTATTCCCCTCCTCCCCTTCCTCCTGATCCCAGGTTTAATGAATTGTTATTTCTCAGTAGCTGGGGAAGTATTGTGCTTCACCAAGGCTGGAGGTTGCTTTGAAAGAGGCCATTGTGAGCTAGAGACAGGAGGGCAGCCGTGTGTGGTGCTGCCTGGGACTGCCTTTGTGGAGTGGAGCACTTTTGTTCTCTTGAAAGATGTCAGGAGAGGGCCAGTTGCTGAGACTGGCTCTAAGGGAGGCGGAAACACCTGATAATAAATTATTGACTCCTGTGGCTGGCGGGATGGCTTCAGCTCCATTTAACTACCAGGAAGTGACTGATGGTATGGTTAAGGTGGCCACAAGAAGCATAAAGCTTGGGCGCAAGTTACGAAACAAGTCATTCAGACTTTCTTATCTCAGGTCCTTGATTGTTTCTTAATGATAGAAGTCTTGCATAGAAGTCAAGGTGTGGCTTTCAAGGCTGGATGGTGTTGGTCTGAGCAGTCAGGAGCCTTGTAGCTCACAGGAAGGGGTTTATGGCCCTCCTTGATTCAGGTTCACCCTACCGATGCCTGGGTGCCTCTGTGCAGCATGGGGGTGAGGTGCTTGGGCACCAGTCCCACAGCTGCTCCCCTCTGGATGCCACAGCTGCTTGGAGGGGATGGATGGGGATTTCAGGGTGGAATGCCAAGCAGATCCTACATGGACCCATCCCTGCTGATGTGCCTCCAACAGCTTCTTCTCCACGCATCAATGTTAGTAGTTGGAGGGTGGCACAGTGGAAACTTAGTGAGTGACTGACATGTCTGTAAAAAGCAAAGACATTGATTTATTTGTTTCTGCGTTTCTTATACTTATTGAACAGAGACTCACTGGAAGAGCTCTCGCAGTGCGGCTTCCAACTCAGTTGTATGGTTCTGCTTGCCTCTTAAAATGCCACCAATGCTAAAACAGTTTTTAATGAATGATTTTTCCATTGCTTGAGTAAAGTCACTAAGGCTTACAAGTTAAATGTTAGATTTTGAGATTGCGATGCATGTTAGTATCTTGATGCGTCTCTTTTCATGAACTAAATATGAAACGTGTGTTGGGTTTGTCTCTGCTTCATGGAAGTAAGTGGTGAAATGGATTTGTTGGAGGGGGTAGGGATGCTTTCCTTTAACTATTCTTCTGTTATGTGGGGTTTTGGTTTACTTTATGATGTAGTACTTTCTAAATTTCATACTGCACCTGTGCACAGGTGGATGAACAGTGGTGGGAAAGGAGAATGGTTGATTCTCACCAATCCGTTAGTGTCCCTGATGGAGAGCTACCACCAGGGCTGCTGTTGGACAGCTCTTGCATTTGTGGCTACCAACCCAAGTACGTCCCTTGTTAACATTTGCCTTTTTATAAAGGCTCAACTTCTTCAGCTGATATTGAGCACTGGTGCAAGGTTCAGAACACTGGGTTGTGAATGGGGTTGGACAGGCGAGGCTCCCTCCCGCAGGGGCTGGCCTGAAGTATTTCTATGGAAGCTGAGCATTTCCAGATTGTTTCACAGGCACTGATGTTTTATGTTGCTGTGAATGTGGAGGGTGGCTGTCCCAGATGGCTGTCTCAGAGCAGGTCAGCTGGAAAGCCCCCCTAAAGAGGGGAGAGAACAGGGAGGGGACTGAAGGAATGGCTGGAGCGTTTCAGGCACGCCATGCACAAGCAGCTGCTCAGGTTCGCTTCTCTTCTGGATGTACATGGCCTCTGCTAGAAATTAAAATCAGTTTAACCACTCAGGGATTAAAAACTATTATAATGTGAACTAAAAAAAAAGATAGTTTCGCTAATGAGTGTGTTACACCTTCATGATTTTGAGCGTGCTGTTTGGCACTGCATCTGGGCTTCTCACTTTCTTTGCTTTAACCTCCGACTCATTAGTTGGGCAGGAGTTTTTTCTGGGCCAAACTTTGTAACCTAAGGTTACAGTCCCATCTGCTATGAAGTGATGATTAGTATTTGCTGAACACATTCTCCACATTTTCTGTATTCCTTGTGATGGTATCCTTGTGCAGTGGCAATTGTGATCCCTGCTTCAAAAGAAGTGGGAACTGAGGCAGGTGGGTTAATATTAACTTATCCAAGGTGAAGTAGGAAGTGTGCCACAGAGCACACATGTGCCCACAGTCCCCTGAACCTGCTGCCTGTGTCTGAGTCATTTACTTTTTGAAGTCTGTTATCACAGTGTGTGCACACCTACTGTTCATGCTGGCTTTATCCAGCTTTAACAACCTTTGCGGTTTTTTTTCTATCAAGGTAATTTTAGTGCTTTTTTTTTTTTTTGCTGTTGTTTGGTGGTGGGTGTTTTGTGGGTTTGTCTGATGGATTGGCAACATTGGAGGCTAAAGTCCTTTACCTGTTTGTGCAATGATTACAATATAAATTTTCTCAATCTGCCCCCATCTTTTCTTTCTCTTCTCAATGTAGAGAGGTGGGCTGTGGAGAAGCACACTTGTTTCATGCTCTTAGCTCTAAGAGAGCTGCTATTAGAAGCCAATTGTGTGACAGTTTCTTGTGATAGGAAAAGCATTTTAATAAAGCTGGACTGAGATGACATGCTGACTTCCATGGAAGTCAGTGGGCTTGTTTCAAGTGGGGAAGAGCTTTTGGTTGGTTTTGACCTTGTACAGATTCTGAGAGCTGCAGATACGGGTAGCTAACTGTTTTCTTTGGGGTATCCTTTTATGATAACCATTTTGATGTTTGACCTCCTTATCAGCATGACCTGAGGGGAGGTGGAAGCAAAGCAGGAGGAGGATGAAAGGCAGACATCATCTTATGCCTGTTTGTTACTGGGTTTGAATAGCTGCCTCATACTGGAGATCAGGGCTAGAGGACAGCCATCAAGTGCTCATTATCTGGCAGGAGAAATGCTCCAGGGTTGGTTGAGGATCCATAACAAAGAGCAACACTGCACCTGACACACGTGGCAGCCCTGGTGATGGAGGGAAGGGGGCTCCCTGAGCCGTGCCAAGTACTCAGGATCTTGTTGATACAAAAGGCTTGAACATGAAAGGGGAACAAAGTCTTGCTTACGGGGGGCCTGCAAGCCTCTGTGAGGTGCCTTAAAGACCTCAGGGAGAGTCTGTTGCACTTCCATTGGTGCAGTCTTCCTCAAATGCTAGCTTGAAATCATCACCTTCCTCCGTGCCAATGAACAGTATCTCCTCTTGGCACTTACATCCTAAAAAAATACTGGCACTATTCTAAAAAAGGAGTTACCACCTTCTGGGTTTGCTCTTGGACAGCGGTGCCACTGGAGTTAGAGAGGGAGTCCTTCTGCACTCAGGTACAGGGTGTGGCTAGCAACTGGCAACTGTGGCCAGCGTTTAAAGTGGGTTTTATGATGTGTGGGTCATGGCAAATTTGTAATGGGCGTATTCCCAGTGCAAGGTGTCTCTGCCTGTGGCAGCAGTCAGACCTGGATGGTCTTTAAGGCCCCTTCCAACCCAAACCATTTTGTGATTATTGTGTGGTTTTTTTTTAATAAAAACAACAACGGTTATTTTGTTATCAGAGTTTTTGTGTAAGGTGTGTGATAGAAATCAATGCAAAAAGCAAAGGTGCCTTCCTCACTTCTGCTGCTATGGCGCGGTGGTCTTCAGTCCCTTTGGCAGAGGTGAGCCAGTCAAAATGTCTCTTGGGCCAGCAGCTGATGCAGAGACCTGCTGCTAATGGTGGTTTTGATGTCAGCCCAACATCGCAAGGGTAAAATCTCTGGATTTGGAAATACTAGTTAAGTGCTGATAAAAGTGTGTTCAGACAATGATGAACAGACTTTGTCTATGGTCTCTTACGGGTGGTGCCGAGTCTCAGCCATTTGGAGAAACTCAGAGCAAAGTTCTTGTGGACAATCTGCTTTTTACATGCTGCACTCCAGAGACCTGGTCCTGCTGCAGCTTTGGGGTCAGTCTGAGCTCCCCTGCTGCTCGCATTTTTCTTTTTTCTGAGGAAAAAAATCCATGTCATTGTTAAGCCAAGGGGATTCCTGAGCTTGCTTTGTGAGGGAAGGCTTGCTTCTTGAGTCTGAGCATTGTGCGAAGGGCATGCCCTGCTGAGCACATTCATTTGGTGCTTAGTGTTTTCCCTTTAACTTCTGCAAAACTGCAGTTCATTCCTAGGAAGGATGGCTGTGAGCCTCTGTAGAGGTACAGATTTTTTAAGCCATGAGAATATAATGTGCAGTTCAAACAGCTGGGCTATTCCACCTCTGTGCACAAGTTTCATTTGACGAATAACAGGTTCTCCGTTAGCCAGCACTAACTCGATTTCGTTTCTCATGTACCTGGTCTGACATGACGCTAATAAGAATAAATTAGGAGTGTTGCTGAATGAAATTCGATATGTAGAATTAGTGGGCTCTAGTCCCAGGCAATGGCAGTGACTGCGGAGGGAGGGAGCAGTGGAGCTGGAAGGGGAGGTGAGGCTTTGGGTCCTTAATGAAGTGGGAGCGAGAGGGTGAAAATACGGGGGGTGAGGGGGTAGGGTGGGAAAGCGGGGCACCCTGATTTGCACGAAAATGCACTCTCATTTGCAACTGGAAGGCGGCTGGAGGGCGGCGGCAGGAGCCGGCGGGGAGGTGCAAAGGGCGAAGGGGGGAAGGTGCCGGCGTCTGCCTCCCGCTCCGCCCGCAGAGCCGGCTGGCGAGATGGGAAGGAGAGTCATCACCTGCAGGCTCCGGTGTAGTTGAACTTGGAAAGCGGAGGAAAGGATGGGAAGAGCCGAGTAATTCATAGCTAGCAGGAAAGACAGATTTTTGTGCCGGTGCAAACATTCATCAATTAACTTTTTCTTAAACTTCTCCTCCTGCTTTGTGTGCTGAAACTGGCTGTTTTCAGCCCACAAGTTTACATGTGAGGAGGAGAATTCGGCCTAAAGAATTTTAAATGGTTTTGTGTGTCAGGAAGACCTAGGTAGATTTAAAGGTGTGGTTTCAGCAAAGAAAGGTGAAGGGGAGAAACCTGGAGAAGAGAGATTCTGTACGCATATTCAGTCTGGGAAACGGTCACCTTTCTGCAGCTCCTCCTTCTTCTGGCATTTAAACTCCAGGATCGCAATTCAGCATCTTGAAGATGGTGGTTTTCATCAACACAAAGCTTAAATCTCTCATGAAACTTTTCAAGAGAAAGAGTAAGTAGTTGTGCATGCTCACTGCCCTTTTGGGGAGGGAGCTGTGTCCTGCAGGAAAAGGCAATTCCCTTCATCTTTGTTCCTGCTTTCCTGAAGCTTCTTTTTGAGTTCATCTCACTTTCTTGTTGAATATTTTGTAATGTGTGGAGACAGCATTATGAGGTGCTTTAGGACTTCTGCTTTGGGGTACTGTGTTGAAGTCCTTTGTCGCGGTGGTTTTGAAGGAGCCAGAACTTCCTGGTATGAAAGGAGCAGCTTGGTTAGGTGGCTGAGGTGCTGATGTCACCCTTGGTCCTGCATTGGTGTCCATCTGGGTGATGAGGCATCCTCCCTGCATCTGTCTGGCATCTCTCTCTGCCTGTGCAGCTGCCAGGTGCATCTGTAGCTATGGGCTTGCGTCTCTGAGGTGAGCTTGTTCTTGGTAAGCTTGAGGAAAGCTTGTTCTGAGTTTTGTTTTCTAAAGGTGCTCTAGTTTCAGAATGACTTGTGAAATTGCCGTTCTTCATTCAGTTCATGAGGGCAGACAAACTGCACTGGAGAGAGTAGCTGGCAGGTGCATGCAGTACTTCTGTCTGCTAGTTTTGATGACCATTGCTCTGATGAGCAGTAAACTTTCATTTTTATATGGTGGAACTGCAGCCTGACAGTGGGCTTGGAGGCTGGTGTTTCCCTCCTCCTCTTCTCCCAGTCTTACTCTCTCCCTGCCTGCTCAATCAGGGGATGACAGGGTGCAGTTTTCAGGCAGATCATTGACTGTACGTATCACTTTTTCTGTAATATCAGGATGATTAATGCTGTAAAGTAGGTGGTGATGTGTCAGTTTGCCGTGGTTGAGGTTTGACCTCTAATTAGCCAGGATGGGAAAAGCAGGCACAGACTGAACGTGTATTTGGCTTGTTGCACCCAGTATATCTGCAGGAAGGGAGGGGATGCAGGACCAAGCCTTCTCAGAAATGAGGAGACCAATTGAAAGTCTTCAAAAACCTTTTTTGATGTCTGATACTAGTCTATAAAAAGTGAGAAAAGGGAATTGAGAACATAGACACATGCCCCAAGTCCTTTCAGCACAAAATAGGCATTGAACACTAGGCTGTATATAGGTTTTGAAGCAAGAAGGCATAACTTATTTTCTTTAGTGAGTGTTGATTACTTCCCATCTGAAATGATGGCAGATGCACAGTTGTGTTAGGGAAAGGATAATTTTTCAGATGATAGGAGGCTGTTGCTTTTGTTTTGCTTCTCAGTTTACACACCTCCTCTCCCAGCACCCAGGCATCAGCCAGACTTCATGAAGTGATGCTACAGGCAGCACAGGAGTGAGCTGTGCCCAGGCAAGGAGGAGAGCAAAGGGAAGATGGGGAGCTGGCAGTGAGGCCAGGGTGACAGGGCAGGTGCTTGGGAGGCAGTACAGCCACATGAGTGCCTTTTTCTGCCACTAAAAGCACGGATATGCAGCATGTGTGCTGAAGGCCAAAGAGTGCCTGCAGGATCATAAGATATGACCTCCCAACTGCCCTTTTCCTGTTTACAGAGTAGAGGGATAAGGCCATTCAGCTGTAGAAGTTTTTATTGATGATATGCTTTAAAGAAAAGTTAATGTCTGTCTCTCAGGAAGTATAAGCAGTAAATCTTAGCAACATGTTCTTTGGCTGATTCATTACTAGATTATGCATGAGGAACTTTGAACTTGAGCAAGGTCTGTATTTTATTTGCATTTGCATACCGGCTGAGAAGAGGTGGCCAGCGCAATCCCATTTCTATTGTGCTCTAAGCAGTATTTGACCAGGGAGTTGTTGTTGTCCAGATCTACTTTCCACTCATGGCAATGGAAAGTATCTAATTTGTTTACCTCGGTGAAATCTTTGTTCCTGGTTTGAGCAAGTGTGAGATCAGAGAAGGTTATTTCCTGATACAAATGAACCTGTTGTAATCTCTCATGACAGCTGTCATATTCCTGGGGTCACCTTTGAGCAAGAAGAAACTATTCTGCAGTGCACAGTGCCTGTTGGGATCAGGAGATGGGGAAGCTGATCTTGTTTCTGAAGACTTGGAGGTGTAAGAGGGAAAACAGAGTAGCAAGCTCAGAGTAGAACCAACAGCAAGTATAAATGTGGGAAAAGGGAAGGCTGTTTCCTACATAGCATAAATTTAGACTAGAAATGAAAGGAAGGTTTTAACTGTCATGGAAGTGAGGTTCTGGGAGCATTTTGATGGGACTACAGTGGCAATCAGTCTTTCTTGTTTTAAGATGATGTGTGACAAGCTTACGTGTGGGGTTTCATGATTTAACTATCTCCAATAGCATTTTGTTTTCTTATTGTATCTCTCTGCAGCTGTTTCCAACCTAGATGAAGAGAGTAGATGGACTGTGCACTACACTGCTCCATGGCACCAGCAGGAAAATGTCTTCCTGCCCTCCTCAAGACCCCCTTGTGTGGAGGATCTCCACCGACAAGCCAAGCTGAACCTCAAATCAGTGCTGAGAGGTAAGATTCTACTGCTGACGCAAATGTACCCTAAATGGACACTAGTTTTTGCCACAGTCTTTGCAAATGTATCTAAATTGCAGGCTTCAGAAGAAGCTTATTTTTCTGCCTGCAGTACATCACAAATGTGAGAATTACCCATTGAAATGTAGGAATAGGGCAAAAAAGCTTTTGCTGTCAAGAAAATGTGGAAATGGAAATGTGCTACCTGGCAGAGCACTCGTCCATTTCCATTTAGCCTTTGGAGCGTTTCCAAAAATGGTACCTTCAATTTCAGTATATCCTGAGTTACACCATTTATACTTTAGTGTGAGAACCGCATCAGAGGTGTTTCAGTTCATGCTTTCTTTCATTGTTGTAAAGTGTGATTTCCAGGGATGTGGCTGGTTATGAGAGGTGGAAAGAGGCACTAAGGGCAGAGAAGGGAAATAGGGAACAAGGCACTCACAAGGACTCTTTCAGTAGTGGATTGGTGCAGTGTGTTTTTAAGGACTAATTTTTACCGGTAGTACCTTTATCTGGGGGTATGCCTGTATGGTTTGGCACAGGAGGCATTGTGTTTCGTTAGTGGAGCTGTGAAGGCAGAGGCAGGCAGCCACCAGGGAGGACTGTAGAGCATTGTCTCTGGACCAGAAGTGAAGCTGTAAAATTACAGCTTAATGTCCATGTTCTGGAAACGGCTAACCTAGGTTTTTCTTTACATTGGCTATTTAACAAAGGGGATTACCCTGCAAAGAGCCAACTCATTTCAAGTCCTTTTTTGTTTCAGCAGGAAGTGTTGGTACTTGATACCTCGCAGAGTCAACCTGATAGAAAAAAAAAGTTGTAATTCTTATTTGTTTAACACAACATTTCTGCTTTTTAAACATGCAGAAAACTTCATTTTGTATGTCTGAATAGAGAAGTGTTTGGCTGCCATGTTTTATTTCTCTTGCTGTTTCTCCAGGTAATAGATTTTCACCATCTCTTACTAGGTGCTTTGTATTATTGTTTCATAGGGCAGTTTTGACAGCCAGGGTTAGTGGCTTATGCATGGCTCAGCAGACAGCCTGTGTGTCCTCTATACTTATTATTGGATTAATACATTTGTGCAGGCTTTCAGCCTTGAAATGCCTATTATTCCCTTGCAGGCACACTTACCAGCTCTTTACAAAACAGAAATATTTGCCTGCTTTAGATTAAAAAGAATACTGCTTGTGGGTAGGTTTTTGTAAACTTAAAGTACTCATTCTTCTAATTTTTCTGTTCTCTGTTTGGAACTATTATCAAAGAACCTGCACAGGCTAAAATGTTGCTCTGATATTCTTGTGTTTTATCAGAAATTTCTCTATTGCAGTTTCATCTTCTGTTTCAGTAAATTTATATCTAATGTATTTGTGTGAAACTAAGTGATACATGCTGCTTCCATCAGCTTACACCTCTGAAGTTATTTTGGTCTGCTGGGATTTTTCTTTAGACCTGCTGCTCTTCATAGAAGTAAGGCTACTACTACAACTTACTGGTTAGCCATTTGTTTTGAGTAAACAGGCTTATACATGTGGTGAAGGCCACCTTGGTAATGAAGTGAATTTCAGTTTCATACTTTCAGGGTGGTAACCTGAAAACCTGCCTTCACCAGACCTCAAACTGATAACATAGTCAACAAAACTGTGCTATTTATTTGTTTTATCTCAAGCTCTTTCCCTTGGCCGTGTTTATTCCCTAAGAGCAGTTTCAAAATAACTCCTTGCTGTGGCCTTTAGTAGCCACTACATGAGTTTAACACCATTTTCAGTGATTGAATTCTTGCCTGTAGGGCCTCTAGTAGTAAGAGAGGCACTGACTAAAATTTTATCAGTTTTACTCCACTGCAGCTTCAAACAGCACTGTGAAATCGGGAAGACACCAGTGCTTCACATTAGGAGGATCGGGTTGAAAGTTTTATAGCCAGGACTGAGTTTCACTGAGTGTAAATGCTGTTGAAATTGTGAAGTAATTGTGAGAACTGCCAGTATGCTTTTCCACATGTTCCTTTAGAAAAGACAGTTTTCCAAAGCTTCTTAATGGGTAGGTTGTAAATTTGGTGCTACATGATTATAGCATAGAAAAGTTTGAAGAAAAGTGGTGTCATAAGAAGCACCATTGGGTTATCATGGGAATTTCCATTTGTGTTTTCTGGCTTGATGATGAAGCTTGCATTTTGACATCTTTTTGGTGCTTCAGATTCATTGGTTGAGGTGAAGCGTGGGGCGGTAGAACTGGCTCTGTGTGACCCGATGCGGGGAATGAAGGATGTTGGATGGCAGGGTGTGCTGTGAACAGCGGGACGGACCCCCCTTTTCTTCAGGAAGTGTTGGCATGAATGAGAAGAAGTGGAGCAAAAGCAGAATTATTTTTTTCTTCATGGTGAATTGGAGGTGAAGTACTGGATGTGCATGGCAGTTGAGGATGCTTAGGTTTGATAATGGGAAATTTTCTTGCAGGAAAGTTACTGAAGCACTGAAATAAATTTGGAGGACTAGGAAATCATTGGTGGTTTTTAAGAATAGATGGGAGAAACACTATTTAGAAATCATTTGTGTATACTTGAACCTACTTTTAGAGGAAGAGGGAAGCTATGGTGGTTTCCATGAACATGACAGTGTGGTCCTGAAGCCTGAACCTAGTTCAGACTGTTAGAACACACATTTGAAAGTTTTCCAGTCTGCTTGGACCTATTTGTCTTTTTGGATTATGAGATCTGACATTGTTGGTGCATAGCAACTTGATTGAAGAGTATTAATTTGTTACTGCATTTGTTACTGCCCCACTGAATAGAAAAGTAAATATGAAACATAGGTAACAAATACAGCACAAGCAGTCATTTAAACTACCTGGAAAGTTACTAAATGTATAACAGCTTTCAAAATAATTCAAACAAGGTATTGCTTTTTATCAAGGTGTTTTCACCCGTCTAATACTAACTAGATGAAATGCCTAACTTTTAAGACAATCCAAGGTCAAACCTATTTATTCTGGTACAGTTTTCACAGCAAATGTTTGGCAGCATGGGCCTAGCTAAAAATATCCAGTGAAATAGATAGGAAGCTGTCTGTTGTCTAGAATAAACTTTTAAGCGCCACTTAAGGAGCAGAAAAGCTATTATTACTGCTTATTCTTAAATTAGTTTAGGGATAGAGATATTAAAATGTGTGATATCTAACCTGTCTTGAGAGAAATCAAGTACTCTGCTGGTGAGCTCTGCATGCATTTAGAGGAAGCAGTGTTGTGTTTAGAGGCAGAAGTGACTTTTTCCATTAAGTTTTTGTGGAGTTTAGCATTTTACTTAGTATAGTGTGTCTCAATGTCCTCTGCTTATTGTACTTTGCAGATATATGCAGTATGTGATAGTAAATGTTCCATGGGTGAGATTTTTGTACCTCTGAACTGGCCTTTTACCTTTTTGAAGTCAAGGGGAAAATACTGTACTTTATGAAGCTGCTTTCAGGTATAAATGTTGGGATCTTGCATTCAAATTTGTTCATAACTGAGGTAAAGCTATTTATCCTTCTTCAGGCATGCAGGTGCTTAGCTGCCATCTGAAGTTTTAAAAAGCAGCATTGTCTGGTAATCTGAATTAGAAAATGAAGCACCTTGAAGCTGGAAAGTTTGTGCTGCGCAGTGTACCTGTTCTTGATAACTGAAGTGGCTTTACATAACATATTAAAAGCTAAAGTTGTCATTGACTAAAATCAGTGGCTTTATATGCTTAACCAGGCTGCATTACTACATTTTAAATGAAAACTCTCAGTGGCACTTAATCTTATGGCTAGGGCAGAAGAGCAAGGGGGTTGGAACTAGATGATCCTTTCCAACCCTACCTATTCTGTGTTTCTGTGACTCTACGATTTAGCAGTGTAGAGCATTTCTTATATAAAAAAAAAAGAAAAAAAATGGAGGAAGACAAGCTCCACTGATATATGTTGTCACTTGTCCACAAGATGGGAGACAACAGCCATAAAAGGAGGAAAGAACCGTGTTAATGTTAAAGATGAAAACAGCAAGACTGAAATGGTATTGGGTTGGCAGGAGATAGTCAGCTCCTGAGAAGTCTTGTCGATGCTCTCACTATGCTGTTCACATTGGAGGTGAGGGGCAAGGTCTTGTCACATGCTGCAGGTTACTGCCCAGGCTGACTGTCCTTTCCAATGGATAACAAGGTGTCAGATATGTACTAAGGAAAGTATAGCTGTAAATAGTGGAACAGTTCATATGCTGGTTTAATGCTCTTTTTAAGACTATAGCTGTGGAGACTTCCTGCATAACTACCTGTACTTTGTGCCTTTGTCTGTGCTCCCTCTCCACCCGGGTAGTTGTGTTGATTCAACCTATGTACATAATATAGGACTCTTTGTTCCAATGTCTCTGATGATTCATTTATTATCTCATCTTTCAAAGAGCTGGATTTGGCTAACTGTAGCTTCTGTTTAGCTTTGTTGGCCAAATGCAAGGAATGTATTTAAGCAGCAGTGATTGAAGCACTTGATTTGTTTTCCAGAAGACATCTGGTTAGAATTGTCAAATAAAACCGTATTTAAGTAGTTACTCATAAAGCCTCTATTATGTCTTGCTGCAAGACCCTCCAGACAGGTATGCGTTTAGTCTTTGTTTTCTGAGTGCATCTGCCAGATCACTGTTCAGATGAGCAATATTAGGGTCAGCCCTACTAGTCGATAATCCTGCTGAGAAGATTATGGACTTAAAATAATCTTATGTTTCATTAAAGAGCTGCAAAATAGGGGGGAACCACTTCATATTAACAATTGGTCTGGTTCAGGTTCAGAGACATGTCAGGATGTGAGCTTCCAAGCAACTGGAAATCTTAATGAAGTAAAAGACCATTAAAGGCTAGGAGTAGACCATATGTTCCGGAAAGGCCTTAGAGCTGTAAAATCAAAAAACAGAAATCAACATCTTTCTCATTATTTTCGTTTCAATAGTCAAGCTAGTATGCGAGGTTCTGCCCATGTGTCCTGCCCTTTTTACTGCTCCTGCAATAATTCACAGTACATCTGTTGATGGTTTTGGCCAAGTTCCATGTTCCAACTGCCCTTTCTAGTAAGGAATTTTAAAGAGCAAATATTCAAGTGAAACTAACAGAATTTGACTGGGAGTCTACACTGCACGTGTTTGAAAGCTACTCTTGTGCTGCAAAAATAAGATATGTGGAAGCATTTGGGTTCCTTATTTTTCAGTTCAATTGTATGGTGCAGTGCTGAGTGTAAAGACATGCAGGGTGGTTATATGTAGATTGTTTGCCTGATATACATGGTAAGTGAAAGCAATTACAGTGAAAGTGCTGAAAGGGGAAAATTTGTCTTAAAATAATACTAATGATACTATTTTTTTTCTTAAACCAGATTAATGTGTCAAATTAATGTTTTATGATACAAGTCTGAATCATTGGAAAGGCTGAGCTGGAAGCTTACTGAACCTCATCCCATTTCAGACCTGTGCCTTTAGTGGAGAGAAGAAATTTGAACTGTTACTGCCTGTGGTGTAGTTGTTTCAGTGCTAGGTAAAGCAACTTCCATCACAAAGAATGTCAGGCTTTCATTTGCTTACCTTTTTGCTTTTCTACCTCCTTCCTGTTAGATTGGGGTGTTATGCATGCTTGTTTACAGCATTTTAGGTAACTTTAACATTGTGTCCTTGGAAGAAAACCAATAAAAACTCCCTTTGTATTTTTGTATTAGTTATATTTGGTTGTCTAAGAAACAGCAAATATCCTTAAAAGTGCTAGTGGGGAATGTGATTTTAATGCCAGCATCAAACATGCAAAAGGAAGCAAATAAATTGTTAAAACTTCAGACATCTTGTTACTGCTAAATGTAGTTGTATAACACACTTCAGAAATCTAAATTAGCACAAAGCAAATGGTGATAATTATTTTGAGCGCTCCCTGGAGACAGCTTGTTAACAAATATAATTTGTCATGGCTGTTGCATTTTGGTGTCATTAGAAAGGTTTTCTCTATGGCTATATCATGCAGATTACCTTACATTTTGGATGGGATTAAATGGGATTAAATGTAATTGTTTTTTAAAAGCCTCAAGAAAGAAAGGAATGGTCAACATGTTTGCAGTGACTTAACCCTGTTAAAGGTATTTTCATGTTGCAGAGTTCCTTTTAATTTGAATTCTTCTTAAAGACTTTCATCTGATTTGGAGCCTTGAAAATTACCTGCATACTTGCTTTACTTTAATGTTGTGCTTTCATATCTCATCCTTGTGCTGCTACAAGTACCTGTACAGCTGAGATCTGAAGCAACATGGAGAACCAGTGCAGAAGGGTGGGCTTCCCAGCCTGGCTGGGCATCCAGGTGCCATGTCAGGGTGCTCTTCCCAATGAGAAAGTGAGCATTTGTGTGTTGGAGGGAATAGACCCAACATAAATGCATTTGATCGCTTTCAGTACAGACTTCTTTGAAGTACTGATTCAATAGACTTCTCCATTGCGGAGTCCAGCCGCCCTCTGTTAGGGTTGCCTTCAACCTGTGGAGCCCAAGACATTTTTGTTTCTGGGAAACTCCACACATCATGTGTCATTAAAAGCTACCTGTGTGGCAGGGTCTGGCTGCTTATTCAAGAGAGGAAACTCATGTAACAGTCTTTTAAAAGTTTGACAGACCTTTCTTCTTACTCACCAAATAAGAAAATCTTGCCGTAAATGATTTAAGTTTTGCCGGTGGGTTAAAAACTTGACAATTCATTTGGCACTTGCTTGTGAAGAAGTATGTTGGGTACCAGTATTTACCATCTCCAGGCTTGTTTTATGCTCTTCCTTATGTACTGATAACTGCGTTTGGGGGTATAGTAGGGAAGGTAGCTAGGTTGGCAAAGGCTGGGATTAGCCAAAGCATTTAGATTGAGCTGTTGAGCAGAAGTTTTTTCAGCTGGGCTGTCATGGTACTACATCTGTTGGAATTCCTGACCCATTAAACTGGGAGCCTGAACAAAACACCACACTGGATATATCACAGCTGAAGTTCATGAACTTGCTTTGCAGTCAGCATTGGTTACAGTTCAGTTGTTACTCAAGTGCATCATTGCTATGGCTTTACAACATGTTTAAAATGTTTGATTTAGAAGCGCTCTCTGTGATAGTCAAGTTCTGCAGATGATATGGGGATTTATACATCTGAGGGAGATGGGATTTGATCCAAGCTGAATGAATTTTGGGGAGGAATATAAAGTGGTAGAGGCAAGCTGTCTGCCTCATTTAGATCCAGGGATGAAAATAGATGCTGCTTTGGAATTAAATTGAGCTTCTTTTTTTAAAGTCATACTTTGCAGGAATTATTTGTCAAAAACCAAGATTGCCTTTGTACAGCTGTGCTTTTAAACAGCCTGTTTCATCCACACAAAGAGCGCTGTGCATTCTTATCCCCAGTCTACAAATGAGGGACTCATAAGAGGGCACAGAGTGAAAGGCAGCAATTTTAGTTAGCTTTACCAACCAAAGGGACCTTTGAACTAGGGTGTCTGCTTTAATTATGGTCCCAGGCATAATTGATCTCAACAAGCTCTTTATCTTGAAAAGTTGCCTCCCTGGAATTCCCTGATTAACTGCATAGTCTGGAGTTACCCTGGTCTCATCCACATCTTAACTACAGCACTGCAAGCAGGCAGCGGGGCAGCTACACCCTCTGAAGAGGTCCCAGTTTGGTAGGTGTGTTCAGAGCATGTCTTGTTATGCACGAATATGACCGATCCCAAGCAAAGCATAACTGACTACTGCATTTCAGGTGGCAACCTTTTTGCCTAGTGTTCATAGCACGGTGTTAGGAAGTTGGAGATTTGGCCTGTGCTCACCTCATCCTTAAAGAATTTAAATTTGTGTCTACATGAAAAATACTTTTAACTTGCAGCACCTTATTTTAAGCAGCTGTTGGATGAAAAGCGCATCATCCTCACAAGTAAAGATTTTGAAATCCTTGTTACATTCTCTGGCCCCTCATGAGAAAGGAAGCCTGCAGCATTCAACCCAGTGCTGGTCATTACTGGTGTGGTGAAGATGAGAGTCAAGGCATCTCAGGTTCTTCTCTAGTTGGTTTTATCCTGAAGTTTTTAGGAGGCATATACATGAAATTCAGACTGTGCCATGTCTGTCTGTAGATGTAAGTTCTTGACTGGATCTGAAGTGATTTTTCTCAGATGCAGCAATGCCAGGTTGGGAATCCGAGTCTTCTGACATCCATGCTTGTCTGTCACAAACCCACAACGTCTTAGTTGTCTCGGTTCAACTGGAAGACCAAATCCAAAATATGCATGAATTAAATGAAAATGATATATACAGTTATTTATCAGATTTGAAACACGAGGATCTTTTAAAACAAAAAGTAATGATAAAGTACTTACTTCAGTTGTAAAGTGCATTGTGACCTATGAAGTGATTGGTCATTTAAAAATGTTTACTTTTACAAGACCGATGTATGTTGTACTACAGCTTCCCTGGGTTTAGGTGAAATTTTGAAAAGCTGTTTGTAAGAGAGCGTTCATAGTTGTGACCTATGGAGGAGTATGGTGTGTGGGTATTTACAGAAGAAGGGGCTGGCTACAGTGTTTGAAGATTTCTGACCTCAGGAAGTGCAGTGGTTTTCTGGTGATACGTGCACTGAATGGATAAATGTGTTACAAGATACCAGTCAGCAGATTTATTTCTGTAGTTGACAGTTTAGCTGACTCTTGCAGTTAATAGCCTTTCTCTAGTATCAAAAAAAAAATCAAAAGGTAAGAAAAAATCCCACTCCACAGAATACAAGTTACAACATGAAAGGCTCCACTAAGAAGTCACCCTGACTTTAGCTGAGATAATTTTTCAAGCATGCAGATACAGCTGTCGGCTCATCACTTGTCCCTTCTTGTTGGACAAGGAGACAATAGGAGATGGTGCAAAGGAAAGCCAAGTGTGTGCTGGTCTTTACCCTTTCTCCCTCTGCACCCAGGAATTTCTGTTTTGGTGGCTTTGGGCAGCTCTGGCGGGCAGGCAGCACATCTGCTTCTCTGGGAAGCTGCCTTTGGTCCAACAAGATTTTCTTTTTTGGTTTTAGTGTTGGTCTCAAGTTCCAGGTGCTGCTCTTGGATACGAGGCAAATTCAGGTATTTCTGGGACATTATTTTTCTGTCTTCCATTGCTTGATCCTTCCAGTGGGATGGCTAGTTATGCCAAGCAGAGTTGGAGCTATTTAGATGTCTAAATAACCTGGGTGCCAAGTTTCTAAGTTTTGGCATACTTGTGAATATCATGGTAATTTAATTCTTTAACCAGTGCTTTCACTGATTACTAATAAATATTTAGAAACATGGGAAAAATGTGGTTTTTTTTTTTTTTTTTTTTTATATTAAACTCTTTAATACATGCTCAGGGGCATGTCTGAGTGTGCACATGAGGATGCAGGCAGCTACAGAGCTGATCCTGCGCCAGTCACATGAGCAGTGTTTACTTACAGGAGTAATCTCATTAGGGCTAATTCAGTGAGTGGTGGCTGCAGGCTCAGTCCTGAGACATGGAGGACTGACTGGTCCAGGGTGGTGGCAGAAATCTGTAACTCTGCACTGCTGCTGGGGCTGTACCTCAGGAAGATATCCCCAGCGCAGGCAGATGGGGTCCAGCCCTAAAAACCAGCCCCTAGAGCCTTCCTTCATGCAGCCAGGTCAATATGGGGCAGGAAAAGGAATAGTTTTATGAAGCAGCTTGTGAGAAATGACACCTAGTCTTGCACAGTTCATTTACAATTAAAATAAAAAAATAAATATGGAAAACTTCTGAAAATGACCATAAGTCTGTCTCCCCTTACCAGTTCTGCTGCTCTGAGGGCAATGCATTTTACTTTAGATAAACTTCAAGATACTGTGACTGGTTTTGGTGATAGGAGGCTCAGCAGGTATGAAACGTTACCAAAGATGGTTAAAGAAAACAGTCAACACACACAGTTCCCCCCAGCAAGCTCAGCTGTCCTCCTGCTGCACAGCAGTGTGGTGTGTAGGTCTGGCTAAGAAGACAAGGTAAACATTAATCCTGGCTTTGTAATACCATGTCAGATGAGTTATTGAGGTGTTGGTGCTGTGCCTTCTACTCACTCCAGTAATTTGTAGCTCAAATGGTCACGCAAGACTTGCTACTCTGTGTTACCAGCTCAGGGTCAGATGCAATGACATACAGGTTCCTTGTATAAAATGGAAGAGGAGTTTGGGGCTGAGAGGCTTTAGAAGTATTTTCATACACTTTCCTTGGCTGCCTGTCATGGAGGCCATAAGGTTTTTACACGGAGAGGTCGTGCTACTCAAAACAGCACAGAATTCAGTTCCTGTGTCTCAAAACTATGGTGCAGAATCACCCTTGGCTCGGCAGAGAACCTCGCTCTCAGTGTGGTGCTGCTGGTAGCTGTCCATTCCCTTGGTTGTTTAGCAGATGGGAAGAGAGCAGAGAAGGGTGATGAGCTCACCTGCTGTTGGTGAGAAGCACATCCCCAGCACACTTCTGTCTGATGCCAGGATTTAATAAACCCTATGGTACTGCAGTCCTGAGCAGATGTACGACTGGTTGGATATATGACAGTGACTCAGATATAATGATATTGGGCATTGACAGCTTTAACATGTTTTCAACACTGTATCTACCCTGATCTGATAACTGAAAATGATGAGGGGGCTTTTAAAATGTTTTTGACCACTTTTCCCGTGCACTTTCTTCACATTCAAAGCGTGAAGAGCAAAACTCAACCTCATGCAAAATTTTCTTCTCTAGGATTGGTTTAACTTGTACCACATAAGTGGGGATAAATCATAATATAATTGGCCACAGTAATTTTTAAGCAGTGTTTATAATACAGAGGAGGTTTTGAAATTTAAGGTATCACTAGAAGAGGAGAAGGACAAGAATTAAGCTATGGTTTTACCTAGCCAGAAGAGCACTTGCAGGCAGCAGATGATGGCAGCACCCTTGTGCCCTCAGCCCCAGACTGGTGAAAGGAGGAAAGGAAGGTAGTTCCAGCCTTTATGCTGCGGAAATATCCAGTACAGCCACCAATCACAATTGCCAAGGCAGTGGCTCTTTCCTGGTCCTCTTGGGAAAATAGTCAGTGTTTGTGTAAACAAAGTTGGTTCATCTGGGGCACAATAATATTGTAGAACATTTCAAGTCATACAAGATTATGACTGAGCTTGACTGCCGTATGTGCTGCAGATTTGAATTGGTGAGCCCATCCTCAGGAGCGGATGTTTGTGTCCTGGCTGGTGCAGTCTCCTGTGGTTCAACATGGCAGTTCTTTGGCAGAAATATGGAAAAGCTGTGTATGGTTTTGTATACTGCATACTGTGGGTAATGGCAGCTCTGCCACTGGGTCTAGCCAAGATTGTATCTGTACTGGCTGAGCTAGCACTAATGTATCATCACACTCCTAAAACTGAGGATTTTTAATAGCTGTATTCTTCTGTTACCTAGTTAGCTTCAGTACAGACCTTTCTGAAACAACAGGCATAACTGCACGAACTGCTACATTCAACCTTGTGTATAGTGCTCCTCTCTTTTTGGAGTTGTGGAAATAGGACAAAGTTTTGCTTCTCTGGGAAAAAGGGAACATGTCTGGAGTCTCCAGTAAGTATTTCTAGCTTCTTTATTGGTATGTTATCTGAAAAATGCAAACCTAATTGCTTACAGAAGACTAAATGCACCTTCGATAATAGTAATGAGATGGGGGGCTACCTCTGGCTAAAGCAGTTTTTAAACAGAAGTTGCCACACTTGGTTTGGCAGTGACAGGAGCTTTGGTTAGATACAGTGACTGAGCTTGTGCTGTGCTTTTGGGCTCTTGCAAGGTGAAGTAAAAGATACCTGCCTAAAACCTCTACTGAGGTTTGTTGGCCTTTGGTCACATCCCCAATGTGTTTCCTGCTGTGCTGCAAAATGTACCATAACAGTACATAGAAAAAAGGCTGTTCTTGGGAACAAATCACCTTTTTGTTGGTGGTGTTCCCCTGTTCAGCAATATGTGTGCAACACCAGAAGCTATTGCATCAATCTTGCGTTTGCGACAAATATATAGAGGATGTGAGCTTGATAAGCAACCAGTTTTTTATTCTTGATCCATTTGAGCTTTTGGTGGACTTGAGACCTTCAGTGTTGACTTCCTTAAGTTTTTGGAGCTCTTCTGGGCTTCATGATCTGTGCTGTTCGTCATCTTCATCTCCTTGATTAGCAGAATAAATAAGGTCAAGCAGTTGATATCAGAGCGTGCATCTATCATACTCTAGAAGAAGCCCTTCACCCTTGGGAAATGCCATGATGCCCAATGTTGAAAAGTCACAAGAGTTGCATTCTTAACTTGGGTTGTATTTGTGTTTGTTTGTGGTGCTTAGTGGCTGGTCTGAAGGTAAAACTTGCAGTGTCTTAAGTTGACAACTTACCATGTTAACCCACACTACAAGTTGAAGCAAGCCTTTGGGCTGTCTTGTTCTGCACAGCTCACTTATGCCTGGTGATTTGTAGCTCAAACCAACAGAGAGCCCATCAAGGCACTCACATTTGTGAGTGTTGCGTGTTGAGTCTGGCTGGATCCAGTGCCAGATTTGAAAGGACGGTGGAGGAATTTGTTTTACTGCAGTTGTTGGCAGTCATTTTTCACACCCCACCTGAAGTACAGCAGCTGTCTGTCAGATGCATGCAGTGTTGGCATGCTCACATGTGTGAAACAGGTAAACAGGGTCACTAACCCTCTCTTTCTGAGAGATACCAGTTGATCTGGATCTCAAACCCCAACACCACTGACCTTGGTCCTTGAATTGAGAGAAAGGTGACAGTTGATCTGGATCTCAAACCCGAACACCACTGACCTTGGTCCTTGAATTGAGAGAAAGGTGACAGGTTCATGCCATACTGTCCTTTTTGACTCCATAGGGAAAGTCATAATAGGCCAGGGCATACACCTGGCTCTAGCGGAAATGGCTAGTTGTCAGACTGTAAGCTTGCCTTGTTGGAGTGCATGTGCAGATACAGGGGAATCTGCATTGATTACATCCTTGTAGAGCTGTGATTTCTCTAGGTCAGTTAACCCGTTGGCAGCAAGTCCTCCAGACCTCCATCTGAGATCTTCTGAGCATAAAAGATGAAATATATGCTGGAGTTGCAAATTGTAACTCCACTTAGTCATTTGCCAGGCAAAAACCTCTCTAAAACCTTGCCCTCAATATAAACATTGCATGTTTTCCATTTTAAGGGGTATTCAAAAACTCAAGATGGGGAGGCACATATTAGTATCACAGAAAGTTCATCTTCAGCATGTGATGATAAAACTGCTTTGTGACTTGATAATGCCCCTGTATTGTGCAGATATTTCAGTTCCTTAGAAATGTACCAAATACTTAATTTTCTTTTTGCTTTCCTCATCTTTCAAGAGATTCAGATCTCTGTCTCTGGAATTGTAAAGTTAACAGTTTGACTGGCCTGATGAGTTTGGTTGCTGCATCTTGAACATTTAATTTTTCCTTATGCTCTGGCGTCTGTTATTCTTTAGCACAATCACAGTGAATATCAATTAAGAGGCGGGAAGATGATTATGGAAAACTTGGGTGAGGGGGATGAGATACTGACTGGGATTTTGACTGTTTTGAGTGGGGTTGCATGCTTGCTCCATAATCTTTCTGAACTTTGAAAACCCTTCAGTACTAAACTACACTTGCTCTGCAGAAACATGAGATTTTGATGTCCCCGTGATATGTATTCCTCTGTCCAAAATCCCAATAAATGGTCTCTTCCGTGGGCAGGAAGACAAGTGGTCAGTGCCAAAGTTACTTAGCAGATGGTGCTTGACTAGTGAGCAACATCATCGTTTCAAGTGTAAGGCGCATAATGGATGTCTACCGGCCTGGCAAATGAGACCCCTAGTGTTACCCACATGCTTCTGTCTCCCATCCTGCAAGATGCTGCCATCTGTCAAGACACCAAGCCAGGCCTCAAATAAATACATAAATCCATTTCCCCCTTCTTTTCAAAGCTCTTACCATCTCCTGAGTTAAATAAGAGCCATAAGTATATATGTTATGTGTCAGCTTATGTATATAATATAGGTGAGGGAGGAGGAATATAGATACAAATAGGAGAAATACACCTATGGGTTCTGTTACTTGGGACAGACAATGCTAATGCACAGCAAACATTTTCAGAATTTTTTAGGATAATATCCTGTACTTTTGTATGTGCCATTGTAAACCAAGTGTAAACAGTAATGACTTTTGTAACGAATAAGTGTCCTCTTTCTCTGTCTTTCTGCAGAGTGTGATAAGTTGCGGCGGGATGGCTACCGGAGCTCACAGTATTATTCTCAGGGCCCCACCTTCTCCTCATCCTCCAGTGCAATCTGTGGAAGTTACCAGGATGACTATGAAGAAATTGAACAAAAGGTAATGGTGGGAGCAAAGTGCTGGAAAGTAAAACATTCCTGGTGCAGTTTAATTGTGTGCCGTAACACTGTTAAAATAAGGTAGGATTTTAGAAGATCATGAAGATGCTTACTTCCTTGAATTACAGTGATACGAAGTTATCTAACTTACAGTCTTTTAAAGATCACATTTCTGCTCATGCATTTTTATAAAGTTCCTGCTGTCGTGTTCAGGGGGTGAAAGCCAGAAGGAGCTGGTAATGTTCTGGAGGGAAGACCCCAGCCAGAGCAGCTGGTTTTGAATCTGTTGAGTGTTTACATTCAGGTAGCAGGAGAAGCTATTAACCAGCCATCAGCATGCTCACCTTGTAACAGGGGACTTGTGCACACTTTGAATTGCTAATATAGGCTCTAATGCAGTTTTGTTAGGTAGAGGCTTTGTCCTAATGCATTGCAACTGTTCATATAAAAACATCCAGAAAAATGAAAAATCACCCACTAAATTGGGTTTATCAGCTTTCTTGCAGTTTTCCTCATGGTTTTCATGTTTATAGGTACACATCTCAACTGCAAGTAGGCTTAGCCTAGAATGTAGAAATAAAATAGAGAAGGGACAGCTGAGCACAAGTCCTGCAGAAGTTGTGAAGACACATTGTTATATGCATAGGTCCTTGTATGACTGAAGAGCTAGTAAATCGCATTAATGAAGAAAGAAGAAATTTTGCTCCCCTGTCCTTACCTTACCCCCTTCTGCCTGTGGGCTCTGAAAGAGAAGCTGACTTTAGTGTTGTGAGCTAGGACATTACTGCTGGGGTGACAACGAGATGCACTGGAGCCTGACTGTCCCAAGCTAAAATGCCTGAGTTCCTGGGTTTTTCAAGATAGATATTCTAGAATGTTTTGCCATAGACTACTGTTGCTTAGAGAGTGGGAAGTTATCCTTGATTGTAACACGGCTGAATTTCTTTAAATCATTAGTAAACCATATGTGCGTCTGTATCATGGACCAAATAACCGCTTGCATACAAAGTGTGCAGATCCTGAGAACTCATGGTGTTTCAGTTCTATCCCCTGTGGTTTTAAGTCACATAATAAAAGTTGTGGAATATGTACAGTCTGTCATCCATGTCATGAGTGCATTATATCTATGTGTTGGCAGGGAATGTTAGAGCATCTTGTTTAGCTGTGTGTGGTATGTACTGGCGGGGACAAGAGAATGTAAAGCACATTCATACTATGGAATACATTATGGCAGTTAGCAAAACCTTGCTTAAATCAGTGAAATTTCCACTGGAGAAAGTTTTGGCATATTGATGGTGGCTATTAATGTATGCATACATCAATGCTATCAACTGGACTTAGCCAGTGCTGTGCAGCATGTAAAACTAATACAACATTTAAAAATACATAAATACACTTTTATTCCACAGTTTGAGTAAGAGCATACAAACATGGGTGAAGCCTCGAGAGACTAAGAGCTGTCATCCTTATCTTGGTTAAGGGTTTATTGGAATGTTAAAATAACACGTTAGTAACAACTGTGCATTCTGAAAAAAAAAATGGTGCAACTAAGTATACTTGAAGAATAGAATAGAAATTCCATTTCAAATTGCAATAGTTTCCTTTAAATATTTTTAGCTGAGAGGATAATTCACAGCTGTGGAAAAAAATAGTTGTCAAACTGACAGTCTTGGATGTTACTGGTTATCTCAAATCTTTAACCTTAACACTGCTGCTCTAACTTGCAGCTCAAAATGACGTTAATTTCTTCTAAACCATAGCGTGGTTCTGCCTTCATATTGTACAACTTGGTGTTTTATGGAATACATTGACCAATGTCTTTGTTTAACTGGCTTTTTTTGCAATGGCCTAAAATTTTACTCTTCTTTTTTGAAACGGATGCTTACCACAAGAGATCTCTGAGCTTGAATTATAATCCCACTGGTAAGGTGCCAAGTAATTGTAATAAGTCTCATGCTTTGAGTGAGTATTTCAGCTGTCGGAGGAATTCTTTAGTAACAGTGTGGAACTCGGGTCACTAAAATCCCATGATTTAGAATGTGAACTCTTTGCCACTAGATGAAAGCTTTGTAGCTTTGTTGTCTATTCAAGGCAAAAAAGCCAACATTTAAATTCTGAACATGCAGCACTTAATAGTTGAAATTCAAGACCAGCAGAATAATGATGGGTGGATGAATAGCTTTTACTGTTTAGAAATTTACTTCTAAGTTGACATAATTGCCAACTTACTGAAGAAACAACGTTTTTCTGCATGGTGATTTCAGAAAGGAAGCCATCTTTCCCTACTCTTTTTAATCTGTTTTTTCTGTTAAGGTAGGCAGATACTCCACTTGTCTGGAAACAGTATAAAATTATCACCAGGTGATGTGATAGGAGACCTCAGTCCACAAAGATTCTTGGGTTTTGTGTAGGTGTCTTGTCAGCAGAGAACAATATTCATACCACAGAGCAGCACGTGGTTTAGTGTGAGTCTCAGAAAATGTCTTAAGATAAGCAGAACATTTGCTGTTCCAAAGGAGAACCACTAGGAAGAAGCCGGCAAGTTGATCCCACTCAAAAACAAGCAAGCAAAATTGGGAAGCGTGGAAAGCTGAAGCCTCTGAGTAGTAGTTGATATAAAAGGAAGTTCTTGGAACTACACTTTTAATGTTGATTCTTACAAGTTACATTAATGGAACATAGGCCAATCTCCACTGCAGTTCTGATACTAATTGAGTTTGTTGGAGATAATTGGTTTATCTGGATTTTACATGTGACTGCTGTGACCAGTGTCCTCCTTTCCTGGCTTTTTACATACCACTAATGGTGATGTGACTTGGAAGATATTCCTGTCTTTCAGGATTGCTTTGTTTTCTGTGTTGAAGATACAGATGTTGCTTTCAAACTCTGGTTCACCTTATGTTCTGAAATGCATCAACTGTGTATATTAAATGTATTTGTCTTTTGTGTGTTTTCTTCTTATTCTTTTTTCTTTCCCTTTTTCTCACTCATTCTGTGTTTCTTTTTGTCTCACTCAACAGTCTAGTCTGTTAGACTGCATCTCTCAGTGTTGCATTAGCACCTGCTGTAACTTGGTTCCCTGGAGCAACAAGGTACCTTGCCCAAGAGTGGGACCATCCAGCTGCTGTATCTGCAGCTTGATGTTACTTGTAGCATTTAGCGTATATGCAGTCTTATTCTGCTCTTAGCCTTCACTCATTGCCTGCTTCTGTTTTCTGCTTGAAAAACATAATCATTTGAAAAACCAGCTGCTCAACAGAGGAATGCCATGCCAGGTTTGTTTCCTTTGTTATTCCTCATTACTCCTTTTAGTCTGCAGTCCAGTGTCCTCTATTTACTTGGTTCCCTGAAATTTTTAATTCCTTTTTGTCTATTAACATTTGCCTCCTTTGAAACCCCTCCCCCAATGAACACCGTGTTTTATTTAATTGGCTGCTTCATTGGTTTTTAATTAGCCAAGGAAAAACTTACTAATTTGGAGTAATGTATTTTTCTTAAATGATTAATGTGAGCTAGAGGAGAGTACTTGCTCCCAGGCATGCAGTATATCATGTCTTTATTCAATCTTTGAAAACATTTGTATGCCAAAAACTAATGCTTTTTTTCCCCAAGTCCTGTTATTTGACTTATGAACTTTGCCTTGATACAGTTGTTAAGCCTTGGGTGAAAAAACATCTATTTTGCTTATTTATGGGGAAAAAAAAAAGTCTATTTTTGCCCCTGTACTGTGCCAAACTGTTACTTGGCTCTTCAGTATCTGCAAGAGACTGTTAAGTCTCTTAAGTGCAAACAAATGTATTAACTGTATTGTCTTGAGGGACTAGAGGAGGTTTAATATAAAACTGTGTGGTGTTAAGAGGGCCTAAAGCAGTTGGGACACTCCAGTTCAGAGATGGGAACACCTGAGAGCCCTCAGGCATGGGCTCTAGCAGAACTGCTGAATTCACCTAGTTGAAACAGCAGCTCAAATCGCAAAATGCCAAAGCATGAGGAAGTGGGTACAGAAACTCTTTGAACAAATAAAAGAGAGTAATTCTTCACTCACAGCATACTCACATTGTGCAGCTGCTGCAGGAATTGTGGATGATGAAAGTTTACATGCGTTCGGAGAGCAACTGGATAAGTTCTTGTGGGGGATAGGACTACATCCAGTGCTAAGAGAACATTCAAGGAAAAGTATCCACTGTAAGCATCCTCTAATTTAATTTCACCTATGTATCATTGATTGACCATTATTGTAAGGCAGATACTAGGTAGCCTTTTAGAGCTGTGAACTGGTGCAGTACAGCTGTTCTTGTTTTTAATCCCATTGCAGCACAGTTAGGAAGAAGAAAGGAACATTTCTGAATTACTGGTTAAGGCAGTAACTTGCTTGATGGCCAGTAGTTTCTGCTGACAAAAAAAAAAGTAGAATCCCTTCCTGACTGAGAGAGTGAAGGTTATGAAGTGAAGGACTTAGTAGGATAGCAAAGTGGGCTAGTGCAACTGAAGATCTGTGTGTAGGAGTAATAAAAGGGAATATTCTGGGAAAACTGGGGGAACCAGACTGAGGACCTTTATCCAGAGGATACCAAACAGTCCGTGATATGACCATTTCAACTTATGTCTAAATTCATGTAAATTTATAATGTGGTAGTGTTGCATAACACTGTGTGAAATGCTGTGGGTTGAAGCAGGCAGATAAAGTGATACTTTCAATTGACCAAGGAAGAGGAATATAAAGGTTTGGGGCTTGGTTGTAGTTTTGGGTTGTTTTCTTTGTTTGTTTGTTTGTGTGTTTTGTTTTGGTTTTCCCATTACTGTTTGTCTTGATCCCTTTGCACTGAGTAAAAGGGCGCTTGAAGCCATCAAACCTAGTAAAAGGTTGGAGAAGAAATAGGATATTGGCAAATAGTAAAAGGTTGGAGAAGAAATAGGATATTGGCAAATAGTAATAGACACCTGAATTGGTGTGGCTGCTGTCTGTAACACTGATTTAATTCTTTTTTCTTCAGTTTTGTTTTTCTGAGAAACTATAATTTTAGAAGTGATTGCAGTAGACTGAGGTCAGAGACGAGACTAAAAGTCTGAAGTTCCTGTGCTGAAAAGTACAATTTATACGGATTGAGTATTCCTCCTGGAGGCCCCTGGAATATAAAAAGATGAAGAATAAACAGGATATTTAGGCAGAGCGTGCTGCAAGATATGCAGCATATAGTCACTTATCATCTGGGACCTCAAATAGCATGAATATGCTAAGATAGTGAAACCCTTTTGTTGTATCTCAGCAGCTGAGTAGGCTGGGGACAATATGTCAACAATGTACTGGAGAGGCTCTGGCTTACTGAGCCATATAGCTTGTCTGTATGGTATTTGTAGGCCATTTTTATCCTAGATTCTCATTTCAGTTCCCATTTGAAAGTTCATGCCTCTTGCTCTTTAATGCCAGTTTATGGAAACACTGCAAGATCCAAGGCTGGTGCTTTTACATCCCACTTCTCCCTCTTCCCATGTCAATTAAAAAGAATGAATTCCAACAAGATTTCCTGAGGAGATGAGTGTGACATCCTGTTGCACAGAAGTTTGGCCATTTCAGTCTAGCAGTTAAGTTACTATGAATCAGAGATGCTTTAAAAATGGGACAACTGCTTTCTATTCTATTATGAGCATAGTGTTTTGCTATCAGCTTTGCTAAGCAGATATACAGTCCCAAAGTACTGCCTAGTCCAGTTCTATTTCTGATAAACAGATCTTACTTGATAAGACATTCCTGTTACACAGCAGCAATTCACTGCATCTTCTGCCAGACTTCTGTGTTGTAAATCTGGGAATGTTTGCTGAAAGTAAGTAATTTCCTATTTGCGTCCTGATTATAGAGGTAAATAATTTCTCTGCGAAGAAGCTGAAAGATGAGCTGCTGTTTTACTTTATGTCCAGTAAAGCTGCATATGGCTTTGTCATGCCTGTTAAAAGTATTGTCACATCAAAAAAACCCTATGCCACTGTCGTAGTTTGAGGCCCCTCAAACAGTTCAGTGCGC
>JASSUY010002764.1:68121-80789 GCA_032466535.1 Forpus xanthops | reverse complement strand
TAAAAAATCCAAAACACAGTGCTACACCAGCTACTGCTTAAAGAAAAATGACTGCCGCTGCTGAACCCATGACAGCCACTATCACTGAGTGCTTTGGAAGAAAAAAATATAAGTAGAGGGAGTCATGCTTCTTCAAGAAGTAGCGAAAGTGTACCTACAGGTAAAACATGGCAGGGAACATTTATTTGTATTCTCAAAACTGCCCGCAGGTCTTTTACTGAATTATTTTGTAGAAGTACACTCCACTATCCTGTGGCAGAAAATCGTTCTTAGTGACACAGTGCTTTGAGCTCAACTGCACAATTAGGTTTTCAATTGCTTTTCATTTGTTACATGCTCACTGGGCTGATTAATTTCTGGCCATCTTCTTCCATCTGTCCCCAGTTTTCTAACTTCTTACTCTGCAAAATATGTGATTGTCATTAGCATTTCATTTTTTTGTTTATAACTAGGATTCCATTGTAGTAGATGCTTCAGTTCTTCAGGTTTTCTATGTGTTCGTGTACTGTAACTGAAAAAGTATCCTGCTTGATTTGGGTGATTTCCTTTAAAAGGTGGCTTTGCAGCCAGTATTGCTGCCACTTGACATATTGGAGTAGCCTCTAGTACTATGTGACAGCTGAGACCTGGCACTTGCAGTATAGTCTGAATGTGACAGATATTGATGATGACAGTATCAAACCAAGCAGAGTATCCGAAGGTCACTGAAGCTCATCTTCACCCCACACAAACTGCAGAACCAGGCTTGAGGTGTCTCCCTTGGTGACCGGATTCAGAGAAAAGCTCTTTGTCCAGGGGAAGCAATATTCCTTTGCCTCAGCCCCTGATTCCTCTTTTAAATGCACACACACACTCTCCCAGTGACACTGCGCTAGTACCCCTGTGCTACATTCCTTACAAACCCTTTATCTCAGCTGTCTTTAAACCTAACTGGGGGGAGGTGTGGCCTGGAGGCAGCTTTCCCTTCTCCAAGGGCATTTCTTTCCCAGTTTGTTTAAGTTAATGAAGGTTTTTTATGAATTTGAGTGATTTGAGGTGGAAAAGTCCTCATGTGTAAGTACATATACGTACGTGTACCCACACTGTATATGCGTATAGATAGTGTATATATGCTCACACTCAAAATAAGCATTCACATTATAATTTTATAGGAATGGTTTTAAAGCCTTTTAAAAACAGCACAGGCCTGCCTGAAAAAAAATACTGATATCCTCCAAGAAGCTTGTTTTAAAAGAATTGCTGGGGCTTTCACAGGGTTGAGCCCTTTCCTGGAGACAGCATTTCTCCCATCTGCAGCCTCTCTAATAAAGAAATACAAGCCTGACAGAAATGGATTATTTCCTCGAAGAAAAGCTCCCACGTATCAAAGTGTGGTTCCAAACTCTGCAGGATGACATTAGTAATAATTTCATTGCTGAAATGTTTTTTTATTATGACCTGAAGAGATTTTCTTCTGTTCTTTTACTTTTTGCCTGTAATTTGCTTTTATTTTTATTTTTTAGTAAGTTTAATGTTGGGCACTGGCCTAAAGGGTGTAGAGTTAAAGTATAATAGAATAAATAAATGGTTAGTTATTTATAAACAGCGGGAACTACTCATGGTAACAGGAAGAAAATAAAATTAGTAATGATAAACAGTGGTTGCAGCACAGTGCCTAGGCATGTCCTTTGTATAGCACTCAGCTTCAAGAGAAAACAGATCGCTCAGACTGCATACCCATAATAATAAAAATCCATCTGTAATAAATAGCTGTTGTGTTTCTTTCTACACCTGGATACAGCAGAGAGGGAGTAACTACCAGGGGACGCAGTGATCCAGTATTGACAGTCCTATTTTGGGTAGTATTCTGCTCTCTGAAGGGAGAGGACAATAAAGAAAAGGGAATGAGGACTGTAACTCTGGTCTGGTGGTAGAGAGGGAGGTCCAGAAAGAAACACTCCCGAAGCAGAGGAATCTGGGGGTTGCAGAGATAGATCTCTGCTAGCGCTGTACCTGCTACACAGCTCCTCTTTGATGTTTCTCTTCTCTTGTTTTGTCTAGAGGTTGTAGGAGGTGGAGGTTGGTTTTCCTCCAGGTTTTACTTCCTCTCCTGCTTCTGGGATTTCGTGGTGTGCCTTGCTGCCGGGAGTAGAGGAGAGAAGGCAGCTTCTCCTGGGTTTGCTTGTAGCTTTTGAACACCTGATAGAAGCCCCAATGATGTCTTCTGCATGCCCTGAACCTGCCTGTCCTTGCATTTGGAATGTACTAGTATTGCCCTATCAATAAAAGCTATCATACGGCTTTTTCTGCCATCACTGGCATGCAGGCAAGGACCTTGCAATGAAAACAAATGGCCTTTTTGGCTTATAATTTTGTCTGATGGAAGCATTTGCACAAGCTGTTCCAACCTATTTTTCTGGTGCAAAAAGTTTCATTAGTGTTTTGTTTTGGGTTTTGTAAATGAAACACCCATCATGGAGGTGAAATCTGCCACTTTGATAAGGAATTACTTTTAAAATGACCATTATATGGCTACTAATATTAATAAATGCTTCACCCCTAAAACGGGGCAGAATGTACGCTTTGACTGTGGCATGAGTTTCTCCAAGGGCAAAGCAAAGTTATCCTTGCTGACCTACTGATCTGATTTTGTAGACTGGTGATTTTGTAGAGTGCATTGGCTGGTTCTTTTCTTGGGCTCAAGCACGTCTGTCTGTTCATAATAGGCTTCATGCTGAGATATTGAACATCCTAGCATAGCTGGAGCAAAGCAGTGCTCAAATATCATCTTCCCAATAGGACACTGGGAAGGGAAAGGTGAAGGGAAGGCAAACCACCACACAGTGAGAGGTGTTAATCACCCCAGGGATTATATTAGTGTGAAAGATAATCAGTTACCTCGCTTTTCTGTGTTCATTACCACTCTTTTCTTTCATTTGTATGTATTCCTTAGTCTGGTTTGATGTCTTGGATAAAAACATTCCGGCTGTTTTTTTGCGGGGTGGTTGCTTGTTTTTTAAATCACTTTATGTAGGTCAAAGTGTGGTATTTATGAGGGTGAATTTTATTTGACAAACAGTAATGCTGACTGCAGTGGCAATACCTTAGTAATACCATAGTCCTAGCTTTTTTTATCTGGTTGCAAACTTATATTGTTGCATGTATTTCTATTTGTAGTGTCCCGTCTCTTCCCCAGAGGAAGAAAAGCTTATTACCATCAAAAGACCTAAAACTCCAGTTTCAGATGACTTATCAGATATCAACACCCAAACCAACTGGACTAAGTCACTCCCACTGCCGACACCAGAAGAGAAAATGCGACAACAAGCGCAGGCAGTCCAAACAGATGTGGTTCCTATTAATGTGACTGGTAGGCTTTTAATTTCAGTGGTTATGTTATACTGATGAGGGAGGGAAGGGATAAAAGGGGATTTGTGCAGTTGCATAGTATTTTGACATATATTGGATGCATGAATTGTAAATTACTTGTTGCACCAAATAGTCTGTCTCCAAGTTGTATGAGAATCACTTAAAATCATTGACCACAGTTTATACAACATGGGCTTGAAACAGGATTGGATATTCATGAAATATACAAAGGGGGATTGATAAATAGCAATGGTTTGCTGTAGACTACACTGAATGGGAAATAAGGTTTTATGCAATGCTAATGATATTTCAGGATTTTCTTTTAGGAATTTTAGATAATGATGGTTATATATGAGGGACTTCTATATTCCGAAAAACTAAGTGTTACAGAATTCAAGAAAAAAATCTCTAGAGTCTTGTTTAGATGTCAAGGGAAGTAGGGTAAGAACAACAAAAGTTAATGGGACTATCTCTTGGAGCAAGACTCTTGGTAAGATACTGCATTAATGTGACCACTGTCCACATTTTCTTGTTACATACTGGGTATTAAATTTTCATTTTGAAAAGGTTCTTTGGTTTTACAGTTGCAGAACTCTGACTCTGTGGAAGTTAAATTCTGTTAAAGCCTAATGCTGAGTAGATACTTTGTTGTGTGAAAACAGAATTTCTGGGAATGATAGAATTATCATTTCCGTTTAATAATCCCTCTTTTTCTGCACATTCTCAAGATTGTCTATTATTAGTTAATTCAAATAACTGGCTGTTTGCCTGCCAAAACCAGGATGATATTCACTATCTAGTTTATTTCAAATGCCATATGGCACGCTGATTCCAAGCTCAGTCTTACAATCGATAGCTTGCAATGTTTCGTTTTGTTTTTAAATTAATTAGGTGTTCTCTTCCTCTGTGTGACTGCCAAAAATATTTTCACCTATGTTTTTATAAACTAGTATTGTAACTGTATTGTTTGCTAGTATTTAAGTAGCATAGGAGCAGTACTTCTGTTACAAACATCAAAGAGAGCTGAGAAATCAACAAGAAACATTCCTTAAATAAACAGCAGAAAATATTTGAAAGAAATAGTATGAAGATAACTGAAGTGCTACTAGGCTAGTTGGTGTTACCTAGGAAATGCAGGATACAGGTGCAGAAGGCCAAGCTGTGGCAACAACGGATAATCTGACGTGATCAATAAGCCTAAGCAGGGGTTAGATATTGTGACAGCAGGAACAGGGTATACTTACAGAAAGAGTAATCTTCTGTTCAATGTAATGACCCCTCATACTGACAATATATGGGGCAAGTAAACAGATGGAAAGAAAAATGAGATAAAAGAGATCAAATAACCCTCATACATTTAAATCAGTGTCACTGGGAACGTTACAGTGTTTGGATAAATTATACCTGTGACTTCAACCAGCTTAATTCAACTGGTTTAGCAAACCTGGTGTCCCCTGAATTGTTTGGTTTGCACATGGCAAGCTCAGTGGTTCTCAACATTTCTGATAAGAATGGTAATGGTATGTATCACAACTGACCTTTCTGGAGCATCTGTTGAGCATCTATTCCCCTATAAACATGGTTCCCCTATAAACATGATAATTGAAAGAAACAGAATGGGAGGGTGGTGAAGAAAGACTACAGTTGCAGTGTGTGGACTGGTGTCTGGAATCCACCATTTCCTTTTCCTTGGAATAGTTATATTGCTACTATGAAGCAAGCAAGTGACAGTAACAGACTATGAGCCATACACAAGACACACATACACACACATACACACAAAGCTGCTGGCCTTGTACATCTTTAAAAAGTCACAATCTGCTCCCTTCCTCTGCCCTCCCACACACCGAGTAATTTTATTTTGTGAATTCCTTATGTTAACTGCATGAGACAGGGGAAAGAAAATGTCCAAAGATTCTATGCCGTTTGTTCAACATGCCATGGAACAAACCAGTGCTGGTTTTTGTTTTGATTTGGCTTTTTCCTTTGCTTACTCTTTTTCTCACTCTCCCAGAAGAGAGGTCAGAAACTTCCATTTTATTACTCCTGGCATGAAATAAAAGGTTAACCTCTGAAGAGGCTGCTGGCAATTGACAGCATTTTCAACAGTGCATTAATAATGATTCTGCTACAATGGCATCTCACGTGGCTGTGCAATAAATGCTCCACAAGTTCAGCTTTCAGGGCTCTTTGGTGAACAGATTGCAACTAATACAGTAGTAGTAAAAAGCTATTGGATAGCCTGAAGGTGCGGGGGCATTGCATTAGGCTGACAAGCTGCTGACTTGGACACCCAGATTTGGAAGCAGTTTCAGTCTTTGGGAGTGCCTGGGCTGAGCTTGTTCTGGCCTGGAGGGGGTTGGGCTGAATTTTCAGTGGTGGCCAGTCTTTGCTTTTACATACCTGGGGTTAAAACTTGTACAATGGTGTCTGCTCTCATGGGATTTCTGGAACTAACTTTCTTTCCAGATGGAGGAGGCTGGTGATGGTGGAGGTGATCAGTGCAAAGCTGGATCCTGCAAAACATTTAAGCATTTGCTTGAGTCCAGCTTGTCTGACTCCAGTGAGATTTAAGCACACACTTTAAGTATTTTCAGTGAATCCAAGGGAACTGAGTATGCTGCATGAGGGAGGATTGAATAAAGTACATAAGGAATGCCTAGGTGACTTGTTACAAACCAGCAACAGAAGGAGAAAAATACCTCTGAACCTGCAAATTATATTTAACATTGATATTTTCATAAAAAAAGAAGACAACAGCAAAGAAGAGAAAAATGAGATGTTCATCCTTTTGGCATTTATCAAAGCTGCTACTTTGAAATTCTGCAAATTAGCCCAGTGGCTTTCAAAAAGCCTTTTGTGTATGAAAAGCCATTGAGGATGAATTGGTTGAGTTAGCTTTTGGGTAGCTCAGGGGAAGAAGTTACTGACACAGTAAAATTTTCTCATGGTCATCCTGTTTGTGCTGTCTGAGGCTTCATGTAAAAGACTCTGTCCTTGTTTGCACCCTGTACTTACTGTTTTCATTTTATTCAAGAGCATTCAAAGCTGCATTTTAATTTCCTTGCAATTTACCATCTCAAGCATAATTATTGGCCTTTGAGTGGATAAAAATGTGCTCGCAAATGCAAACCTTTCTTACTCAGATTCTTTGGATTTGTTATCATTTGGCTAGTTACTGTTATCCTTCATGGCAAGATTGCCTAATGGTCCTGATGCTGTAAGGGTCCTAATGCAGTGCCCCAGACAATGAAGTGTCTTGATATTTCAGGGCTTCCACTAAGCTGGTGGTATTCATAGATCTAAATTTATTGACCACATGGGCTTCCTCTCCCTTGATCTGCTTTGATTTCATTTGGTCCAAAATTTGGATGAAACTGGCACTTTGTAGATGCAAGGACCCTGCTTAGCACAAGTGCAGCTCATAGGAGTACAAGGCTCTGGTCAAACAGAGTCAGAGTCTTTGTATTTACAATGTGGTGAATGAAACTGCCTTGTTTTTCTCTTGCATTTTCACAAGTCCACATGCTATACTTTAGTATATGACTGTATCTTTAACTTACAGAGGTAATGAGGTTTTCTATGCTATTTGCGTGACACACATCATACCGATGTGCAGTCAGCCAGGGATAGTATTTATGACATATTAGTTACTGTGCATTAATCACTTTTCAGAGGTAAATAATTTGGTCATCGATTTTCAAAAAAATCTTGCAAGGCAAGAAAATATACACAAATGTCACGATTTTTTCTGGATTTAAATGGGTCATCTAAAAGACATTTAGCAGTGTTTCAAAATGCTTTACCTTCTAAAAAGGGAACTTACATGAAATATCTGGGGGGAAGTTGTTGGATTCTTAGAAGTAACAGAGCAGTAACTTGGCTCACAATCTACAGAGCAAGTCATATCTTGCTACTAGTAAAATGGCCAAATTCTAAGCCTCTAAACAAAAGTGAATTCCTAAAGAAAAGCTGGTTAATGATAGTGGTGCTTCTGGGTCCCATTATGGTACAGTACATGGTCATCATAAGGCTTTGTCTGGCAACATGCACTTACACATATTTTCAGCTTTTGCTATTGTATATTGTTATAATCATGTATAAAGTTTCAATTTTAAGCAGCTTCCACTCTAAAATATTTGAGACCACAAGACAGTTTTATCTCTGCATGCTCTGTAGTACTTATTTGTACTCACATTAAAGGATCACCATCAGAAGTGTGGTACACTTGACAGGTCCAGAGCAGCTTGGAATGAAAAAGAAGTGTCTTGTGTGATTTAATGATGGAGCTGTGCAAAGATACTTTAATAGCTATTGCCAATAGCAGTGTCTATTCCTGTATAAAACCATTGGGATTTTTCATTTTCATGAGCAGATTTGCTTTTTCTGCACCTAATTTCTTTAAAATAAAACAAGAAAACCACACAAAAACCACAAAGCAAGGATTCTGTTCACTTGGGGAATTAGAGCTGTTCTCACCAGATCTGTACTGGGCTTAGGAAGTCAAAATTCCTTTTAAAGCCTGCAGTACTGTGTAGTAGACATGTGTGTCTAAAGCCTTACTGTGACCATATGCCATATCTTCCTTCAGTGTATAAACCTTCATTGTAGGACCAAGCTAACATCATTTATTAATGCCTTTTTTTCCATTTCTACAACAAAACTAGTGGAAGAAAATGCATGATGTCAGCGTGCTTGGAAGTAATGTTGCTTTGCTTGTTCTACCATGTATTAGGGGAGAATTTCGACCGCCAAGCCAGCATTCGGCGGTCTCTAATTTACACAGACACGGTGGTAAGACGGCCGAAGAAAGTCAAAAGGAGAAAGACTATTACAGGAATCCCTGACAACATACAAAAGGAGCTAGGTATGGCTCATCAGAACTGTATTCCATACACTGTTCATTGTCACTGCTTATCATTACTCGACTAATAGCATTACCAGTGCTCATGAAATCAATACAGTCTGATAGCCTATTACAGTTACAAATATGTTTGTGCCCCTTTGCCATCTTGCCTATCAGGAAATTAGGACCTTTTATCTGTTGAAAGGATCAGGGTATTTGGAAAATGGTGTTATTGGTACAGCGGAAATCTGTAGGGATTTAAGGTTTCAGGTCTTTAATGCTTTCCTGGAGATTTGGGCTACTCCACCAGGATGCTCACTGAAGCAAAACTGAAGTGGGCAGGCATTTTGGCTTGCAAATAATTACTCAGTGGAGTAAAAGAATTTATAGATGTCTTCCTCAGTCTGCTGAGAGTTGCATCAACACTGAAAACCTGTGTATTTTCCAGTTCAGTTTAGATGTAATTGGTGACCCTTAAGTATCAGTGGCATTTGCTTGGAAGTAATTTACATGGGCTCATTAGTTATTGCATGTATTCCAAAGCAGGATTCCTACCCAGTCCCATTTACACTACCTCAGGCTGTTCTTTTTCACAGTTAGTAGCATACATGATATTCAAAGCTGATGAAGCAGTCTGGATTTTGGCAGACCTTTCAGACTCTTTCTGCAGAATTTTTTGATGTGAATCTGGTCATTCCTACTTACTCTTTAAAATGGTATTTCAGTTTTCCTCAAATGATAACTCCACGAATAAAACGGCATTCCCCCTCCTGTTTCGTTTTTCTAGTAAATGAGAAATGTCTGTAAAAACAGTCTGGCAGAACGTAATTTTAGGTTCTTTGCATGTGGAATCGTCTCATATATAGGCGATTTCAGTAAGTGTTACTACCTTGCATTTTGCATCTCTTTTATGTTTTTCAATACTTGGTTCTTTGGGTTTTTCAGAAACAGCAGCAAAAAGATGTAGCTTGTCTGGACAGGTTTGAAATGAGCTAGAGGACCATGTGTAAAGAAAGCCAAGAAATAAGCAAGTACATGAAGAACAGTTTGTGAGTGGAACTGTGCTCCTTTAGCATCTATAATGAAACAGTGCCTGGGAATCCTCAGCCTCAAGAAAGAAAATTCTCTTGCCCTAACCCCTGTTAGGACAGCTGAAGTTGGGCAGCTTTTGATTTCCTTACTTTTGTATCTCATTTAATGAATTTATTTGTCACTATTGCTCTGAGAATTGTCCAGAGGTGTCAGGCATCTTTGTCTCTTCTTGTGTAATGGAGGCTGTTTTGTGCCTGCTGTAGTTAAGTAAAATAGATTTGTAACCAAAGAAAGATCAAATCTGGAAACAAAGCTACATAAGACTTAATATTGAATTACCCCTAACCAAAGATTTCCTTCTCCTGTTATAAGGCTTTGAGCCTAATTGCTCAGATACCATGTCTACAGCTGGTTTGTGGAGTAGCAGAGACAGCCCTGATCCTCTCATCCATTCAGGGTGGGTTCTTTTTACATTCCCTTCTGTCTTAAACTAAATTGCTTTGCTCTTGTCCAGGGCTGAGATGAAATGACTTGTGCTCCTTGAAAATGCTTGTGAAGCTTAAATGCAAAACTGATACAGGACATTGCTTCTACTGTTCATTTTCAGGGTTGGTACAGTGATCTTGAGTCTGGTGTGGTATTCTGAAAATGATACATGCCAAGGTCATAGTTTTTGATAGGGATTGTCTTTGACACATGTAGGACCGACCTCAAGGGCTGGTAGTGGAGAAGACAGAACATTTTCTTCCGCACTACTCTTTGTCATCTGGTGGGTTTCCCACCACTCTTTCAGGTACTTGGATTTTGAAATGGGTGATGAGTACTTGGGTGGATGTGTGGAGAATGCTTCCTGCTGGCAGCGTTTCCAAAACGTTGTGCTTGTGTTTGTAACTACTTCATGGTTGAAATACACTTCATGCTTGAAGACATCAGTAGTAGTTTACCCAGTGGAGTAAACTGAGAATGCATATGGCATCTCTCTTAAAAAGAATTCTTCAGTATCTTGAACGAAGTTTGTGACTTTTGCCAACCTGTTTGCTAAGGGTGATAGGTTTTATGGTCTCGATTTTGGTCTTTCATCTCTGTGCTGAGCACACTTCATGTTGCATTGCTTGAACGTTTTCCTTGGCTCCTATTTTAAGTTGCAGAAATTTTAGGGCTGGCAGTAGCTCACTGTAGGAGCTCTCTCTGGACAGTTTCCTGGCCCACAACCGGCAGGCACATGGGGCTTCAGCCATCTGTCCTACAGTGGGAGTTGTGTTAGGAGCTTCATGTTGATTCCGTGGTGGTTGTATGTTGTCCAGATAGCAAAATGTATGCCAGGAGAACTCTCTGATGGCAGTATCCATCCTTTTAGCATATTGCTTTCCATCACTAGAAGCAAAGTGCACTTGAGAAGAGTTATCAGTGTCTTCATTTTATAGATGGGGAAACCAGGCATACTGCAGTGAAGTTGCTTAGCGAAGTCACCCACCAGGCCGCTGGCAAGGCTGGGAATAAATTAAGTATCCCCCATCCTTGTTCAGTGCTCTTTCTACCTTTTCTCCCCTGTCACTCCCCAAATATTTCCATAGCTATCCATTCCCTATTTCTCTTACACTGTCCCAAAACAAACAATGAGTTGTTTTAAAACATTCCACAGTTCATTTGGTCGGAACAAGGATCTGTACTAAATTCCAAATCAAGCAATTGCATTGTGCCTATTGACATTCTCCCTGTGATTTCAGCTGAATAAATCTCTTTGTTTCTCCCCTAAAGCATTGCTGTGAATGGCTATAATATTTATACAAAGATTAAAATCCCTTGGTACACCAGATTTGCTGTGCACAGGCTAAATAACCAACATGTACAGCAGATTCTTGTTACATCTTGTTTATCCTTCAGAAAGAAGCAGAAACTTGAGAGAACCTCAAAGCTTCAACCAAGCTTGAACTGTTTTCTTTTCTTGCGAGAGAGCCTGGAAGAACTTCTGCCAGGCGAAGATGTTGGGGTTCTCCCCTGGCTGCTTTGGCTTCTTTGGAACAAAAAAGACCGAATAGAAGGGAAAGCCTGCACTGACTGCTGGCCTGAGCTCAGTGGCTCTGGTACCCTCATTGAATTTAGCCAAACATACTGAGAGGAATCATTAACTGCACCCATGAGGCATGTGCTGAAAGTATCTTTAAACATTCCTACTTTTGAGTGTTGTAATACTGCTGTGTTTTCACAAGTGTCTTCCAGCGACGAACCGCTCTCTCTGCATAGACTGTAAACTTCCATGTAAAAAAATGCTCTGTAAGTAAAATGTGATGTGGTATACGGAATTCTGAGACACAATAAGAGTATGAGATGCCTACCAGTTTAGAGACACCAGTTGTTTTCTGAACAGTTGCTTTTTAACAGCAGGACCCTCTTAGTAGTATTTAGCAGTGACACCAAACAAAGCAGAGAAGGCAAGGCATCCCTCTCTGCAAAAAACAGCAGTGAAAAAAAATAGTTTTGCATACCCCTTAATTACCTTCATTGTCTCACAGAACATAAATGCATATATATGTTTTTGTGTCTATATATTTAATGGAGTCAGTGTTGGATCAAAACTGCAGAAAGATCAAGAAACTTTGAGATGATGAAACTTCAGGGTTTTTTTTTGCTCTGTGTTGCCATTTATTAATTGCCTCTAGCTGTCTTCTTCACATGGTACCTGACACTCAAACTGGTGTTCTTCCCTCAGGCAGGATGATTCCCAAGCAGAAGTTTAATAGGGATGAGCAGTTCTCTGGGAGAACCTGTCTCAGGCCTTGCTAATTTCTCGGCTCTTGATTATCTTCAGCTTACTCTCACACCTTCCAGCACCCCAGATGAAATAAAGGCAGCAAAATACTTTTTGAAATCGTGTTTCCATGGCTCTTTCTCTGTGTCAGTGCTCTAGGGTCTGGCTGATACTAACTTTCTTTTTGGGAAGGTACTGCATTACCTGGTTGTGAGTATTTCTCCAGAGCTCTGCACTGGTGCAGTCCCAGACACCAATGGACAGCTTCTGGTGTCTTGTCCTCCCTCTATCTTCCAGGAGGAACAGGTCCCAAACCTGAGTCTCAGTTCCACTGAAGTTCATCTTCCAAATGAACAAAAACAGAGGAGAGGAAACCATCTTAAGGTTTTGCACCGTTTTATTTCTTCTTCTTGGCCCAGGCACTTTAATCAAACAGAAGTTTCTGTCCATTCTTGGTTTTCAGAAGGTGTCTTACAGTTTTATGCATGTGCTTTCTTTGGATAATTTCAGTGCTATTTTTTTTTTTACACTCTAAGGTTGTCGTGGTTTGAGGCTCTCAAACCCATGCAGCCACTCCCTCACTCACTTCCCCCTCTTTCTTCCCCAGTCCTGTGGAGATGGGAAGGAGAATCAAAAGAATGCAACTCCTACAGGTTGAGATAAGAACAGTTTAGTAACTAAGGTATAACACAA
>JASSUY010002764.1:42710-68021 GCA_032466535.1 Forpus xanthops | reverse complement strand
CCTAAACATTCTAAGCCATAACTATAAACACTGGTGTTATCAGCACTGCTCCCAAGCCGAAAATCCAAAACACAGTGTTACACCAGCTACTACATAAAGGAGAAAAATGGGTGCTGCTGCTGAACCCATGACAAAGGTGCAGTTCAGGGGCTTTACAGCTCTGTGGTTTCCACCATCACTACCACCATCTGCATTTTAATTTCCTTCCTTACCAAAGGGTTCAGAGGGCCAGATTGACCTCGTACACTTTTCTTAAGCTCATTTCCCTTGCCTCCCATTTTCAGTAGCTCATAATGATTTGTCACCTATAGGACCTCCCATCAGTCATTAGGATGGATATGACTGACACCTGACCTGGCCATCCCTCATTTGCTTTCTTGTGGCACAGCTTAGCCCCCTTGGCCCTGTTCCAACAGCTGGCAGTGTCCCTGGGATCATTTGGAACTGTTGAAGTTTCTCCTTTGACATGTCTTAGAGGAAACAATTCCATCTCAGCAGCATGAGGGCATGTAAGTCCTTCTGATCTTTAGGAACTAAGCTGTTCTATTGCAGACTGCTCTTAATTGTTATTCTTTTCCAGTTAGTCCCTTCAGCACTAGCAGTCATTCAAGTTTCAGCTCCCACAATTAAGCATCCTAGATATCCATTGGTATCCCCATTATCCATAGAAATACAACACAAATACCCAGCTGTTCAAGCAAAGTAATTCTGTACCTGCTTCAAGTTGCAGCTTTAACAGTATCTGGAGAATTACATGTCTCTGAATTTCACAGCTAATTATGCATTTTAAATAATACTGGTTTTATAGCTGTAGTTTCTGAGCATTGTACATTTCTAGCATTATTCATCCAGAGATGTATCCAGAGTATGTATTGTCTGCGTTTTCATAATGGGGGAGGAAAGACAGAAATGCCAGGAATGTAATCTATAAGAGAGGCTGTTTAGTTAGTGAGATGAACAGAATCAAGAAATTCCTTATATTTCCATCAGAATTCTCCTTTTCAGGGTGGCAGTGATATGTGCAACAAATCAGGATGTTTTTTAGCTGGCAGTACTGAAAAGTATCACAGGATTCTTGGTGGTACTTTTCTCCCCTGTAAGAGATTGTAGATGCTTCATGGAGCACAGTGAAAATTCCTAAAAATTACCATAAGACTGATGTACTTGTCTGTTCCTTGTTGAGTGTCTGTTAAAAAAAATCATTTGTTATTTGAGTACTAGGGTAAAATAGATAAGCAATTTCTTTTGCAACACTGGAAGTTCTGGTGCCTGCACGGTCACTTTTCCAGGTCACCAGGTTTGAAGGAGGATTGCTATGTGGGGCTGGAAGAGAAGATGAAAGCAACAGGTCTTAGGAATGTGCCTGTGGCACAAGAGACAAGTGCTTCTTGTAGGGAATGGTTAGTCAGAAGAAGTTGGGAAGAAAGATTGCTTCTATATACTAGTTGAAACAAGTGTGTTTTTTGTGATATCAGCAAACACATGCTTTATATCCTCTCAGATCCCCATTTTGTACACTCATTTCAATGCAGAGTACCTTTCTGCTGATTCTCAGCCTCAAGCTGCTGATACCACCATATTAGTCACAGGGAATCTTCTAGGAGCTAGTACCTAGCCCTAGGGACTACATGCAGACACTTTCGTTTTCTATCAGATAGGCCTTCAGTCTCAATCCCTGTCAGCTCTAAGGAACAACATCAGTAACTACCAGAGTCAGGGAAAACTGGTGTAACCTGTACGTGCTTACCTTGGATCAAGTGCTTGGAGCCAAGGTGTACATTTGAACCTTTTTGTGCTTCCATGCAAGAGTTGTTAAATATGTCATATTTTGCTTGTTTCAAATAGTGGGTGTTATTTGCTGCTGTAGTCTACATTGGACTTGTGCATTAGGGAAGAGCATTTGCCTCAGAGATCTCTCCAGCATAGCAATGGGTAACAAGGAATATAGATACATGTCTCCTGTGGTGGAAGTAGCACTGGCTGCTGGGCTACTGGACACCTGATAATATAAAATGCAGACAAGATTATTATTAATTAATTTCAGCCACATTTATTATATCACCAAGTTGCAGTCACTTCTGGCTTCATAGCATTCAGCATCTGTAACAGGACACTCAGATGCCCTGTTCTGCCCTATTTTGTGCTGCAGACATCATCCCTGCAACTAGATGGGCTTGTGGATGGTAATCTTTAAAAGCACTCATTCAGTTCCAAAATTTTGATGTTGCAGATTATCTTTTAACTTCTGACTGCTATTTGTTTAAGTAGGCTTTGAGAAATGTGGCACTTCAAATGTCATTGTCAATTAAAGGTTTGGGCTGTCCCTTAGAAAGGGATTGTTCATCTTCTAGCTGTAGTGCCAAGAAAGGTGGCTTAATTTTAAGGATTTTTTTTTAAAAACCCTTGCTTTTCAGTGTTATGCTGGGAGTGAGGGAGGGTTTTACAGTTCATTTATAAAAATTGCAAACAAAATACTCCTCACCGCCCTCCTCTGAATTCCACCAAAATCCTAAAACCTTCAACATTTTAAGAGAATACTTGAGTTAGCAAACTTTGGCTGAGTATTTTTGGACCTTTTTCCAGCAGATTTCTGTTGTCCCTCTTCAAGTAACGGAACTGTAAAAAGAGCAATTGCTGTATTATAAAGGAGAAGTAAACTCACAGCTTTGCATGAGATTGTGCATACATACAAAGCCAAAAGCAAAGCTGAAGTAATTTCAGAATACACTACATTTCTACAAGAAGTAGTTGGCCTCTTTTATTTAGTGGTGCAGATAGAGTGCCAAGGTTTAATTTGCTGTCTTGGACACCGTTGTGCATTTGTCATAAACAGCATGTCCCAGTAATACATTCTAATACTCCTGGTTTTGGAAGGAGGAAGAGGTTGGTTAATAATTCCAGTGGTGTTCCACTTTGCCATTTACCTTCCGAAGCAGTAATTCTGTAAACAAGCATAAGCCATCCGTGTTACACTGCTTGTGAAACAGAGTTCATTTAGCTTCCTTTGTGAATACAAGCATACCACGTACTGATATGAGGTGCTCTCAGCCACAGGTCAGTATGTGACAGTCTTAGATACTTCTTGTAGTGCTGACAGCTTCAGTCTCCACCAGCCCCATCCTTCTGTAGTGTGTGTGTGGGATGTGTAGTTGTGTACATATGTGTATCTCACAGTGGTAGAAGAAGAAAATACCCCATCTCTGGTTATTTATTTTACAGATTTTTATTACTGGATATTTTTAGTTGGCTAATAGTTGTCATCATTGATGTCACAGTTCCACAGACATTTGGAATGTCTTCTCTGATTTTGTCTCTCAACCAAAGGTGGACACACTGATTCTATATGAAAAAAAATACACATGGAAAGCAAAACTAAATTATTTTTATCACTGTACTGCTCTTAATAGCTGTATACAGAATATGCAAATGCCTCTCTTGATTGGCTACAGTAGTCCATCTGTTCTGACAGTATCTCATGTTAGATTATCCAAGATGTTTGCCAGCATCCGAGTACCTAGCTTTGCTGCAGACCTCTACCAGAAGCAGAAAGAGGCTACATTTTCATGAGAGAGAGAGAATCTACACAAAGCAAACTAAATAGGCTTCAAGCTGCTAAAAGACTACTTATGTGCCTGGGGAAAAGAAGTAAACAATCTTTTTGTGTGTGCTGCTTTCACTGTAGCCTTTACAGAGCCCTCTTTTCCTTGTTCTAAAACGCTTCTTTTGCCTGCCAAGAATAAGGATAATTAAATGTCGTTTAAGTGGTGGTTAAAGCTGCATGATAAGAATACCTGATCCAGTTTCATATAGTAAATATGAAAGGAGAACAGTCCTATCAGGCGTGCTTGTTACTTCACTGCTGCTGTAAGACTCGCTAAGGCGGAGACTTGAAATAACCAATTTTCCCCCGCAGTGACATATGCAGCATCCTTACAAGCATCTCCAGCAGCACGCCTGCCATTTGTGCCTGCTATTTATACAGTAATGCAACTGAATTGAAAAGCAACAGCCTTACACAGACTAATTTTAAAGCAGTTCTCTGGTTTGTCATTTTAAAAGGCAGCTCCCAATAAAAACGTAAATTTAAAAGAACCCTGGAGTCCTTTCTACTGCCCCAGTGCTAATTGTATTTTGAACTAAACCTGGTTTTCCATTCCAAGTCAGAATTCTTTTATGCAAGTATATGATTATGACTTCTTTTTAGAAAGTACAAGTTATTTTTTATTTCCTGACATGCTGAGGATGAGATGACCATCAGTGCTAACTGTTTCTTTTCCCCATTTCTTAGGAGTTTTTCCTATATGAAAAATAGAAAATAGTTGTATGGAGAAATGTTATTTAATCTTTTTCTTTGCAGTGCTGGATAATGTCTTTGTATACACGCTGTTAGAGCACATATATTATTTGTGGTAAAACAATGCATGTTCCAATGTGTTAGCCTCCTTTCAGATGAAGAACAAGGCTTGGAGAGCTGTCCGTACCTCCTGAAATCGTTATTTTTTCTGAAGTGTAATGCTTTAAAAAAGCAGATCTGATTATTCATATTAGCCTTCAGATTTCCTTCCCGTTTTCTTTATTGCACAAGGCATTAGCATGGAAACACACTTCACATTTCTCAGGCTTTTGTCTGTGCCTGCTGCTTTGCCTACTGGAAGCAAAACAGTACTACTTCGTTTGTGACATAACTGATTACTATGGAAATTATTACCATGTCATAAACAGAGGATTTCATGTGTCGAATGTGCGGCAGGAATGCAGGTAATTCTGTAAGCTGAAGATTCCTGGTAATAAAGAAAAAGGGAAGAGAAATGCAGAAAACACAGGATGCCTGTGGAAAATCCATTGTTGCAGATTCTTTTTCAGAAGGCATAACCTGCAAGAGCATGGGGATCAGTCAAGTGGTTTGCAGGGGTTCTGTGGTTTTAAATGAGTAAGAAGATAAATGTGAATTTGTGCTTCAAGAAATAATTGTTTTGTTTTGACTCCAGCAGTTGGCACTGGCCAAAGTGATTTCCGAGGGCATTCGATGTATGTCCCAGATCACTGTTCCACGCTAGGGAGACTAGACAGCTATCGCTCTGCTATGCAGCGCTCTGAAACCAAGGACACCAGCTGCCAGACGGAGGAAGTTAAAGTTGTGCCCCCTTCAATGAGAAGAATACGAGCGCAGAAAGGACAAGGCATTGCAGCCCAGATGTCTCAATTCTCCAGCTCATCTGGAAACATGTCAGTGATGAGTGATTCTGCTGCGGTTATATTTGCTTCTCGGCAAAATAGCGACATAGGTTTTCACAGCTTGCCTCGGGCTGGTGCAAGAGTGTCTCTGCAGTCCCTAGAGCAGACACAGAGCATCTGTAGGCAGGCAGAAGACATCGCTGGCTCTTTACCCTACCAGATAAGTAAATTGCAAGTGGATGATAGTGTTGTGCATCTGAGGAGTAATTCCACAACAGGGACCCTGTCAAGGCCAAAGTCTCAAGAGGTGAGAAGCTATGATAGTGAAAAGTCCGCAAGCCCAGCATGTGTGGTTTCTCCTCATGCCACCTACTCAACGAGCATCATACCCAATGCAACACTGTCATCCTCTTCAGAAGTTATTGTTATTCACGCTGCCCAGAGTGTTGGATCATTGGATAATAAAATTACCAGCTCCACTGCCTACTCAAAGCCAAGAGACAATCCTGTTGCCAGCAGTACAGTAAGTGGGAAAGAAGATCACCATTCTTCAAGCGGTAACTGGAGTGAGAGTAGCTCCACACGTCACTCACAGACGTCAGATACCATCCCATCTAATGCTGTCATGATGCTTTCTCTTGGTGACTCTGCTGTGTCTCTTAGCACTCCTGGAAATGCAGAGGCTGGGTCTCAGAGCATGGACTACAGCTGTAGGAACAATCTGACTTTACCAAACCCTTCCCAGGACAGTGATGGTAGGAGTGATTCTAGCTGTTCAGGAGAGCGAGCACAAGCAGCAGTGAACAGCACAGAGCATTGGCTGTACAAGTCTGCAGAAAACAGTGAGACTCCTTCACACAAGGTGGTTTGTACCACACCAGGCTGTGCCACTCCTGGTAGCAACATGAGCAGCAGCAGCCTGGAGAGGACTTCTGTCAGAGATGATTCTACTTCTCTGTATTCTGTGGACCATGATGGTTATTATGGTTCCGTGCCTATGGACTCTGGACTGAAGTCAGACGTGTCTTGTGATAGTAGTGATGGTTTTGGGAACTCCCGAGACAGCGTGATAAATGTCTTCGAAGGAAAGGAGAAGAAACATCAGGATGACCAGTCAGGCCAAGGTGAAAAATCCCTTGTAAGAAACATTTCTCTGAAAAAGGCAAAGAAGCCACCTTTGCCACCATCCAGAACAGACTCACTCAGAAGGATACCCAAGAAAAAAGCCCAGTCAAATGGACAGGTACTTGATGAAACCCTCATTGCCACCCTTCAGCATTCTCTGCAGTTGAATCTCAAATGCAAAAATGGCGGCTCCCCTTCCCAGAGTCCCTGCAGTGATTATGAGGATCCCTGGGTGTTACGCTCCCGCAGCCAAAGCTCAATCAGCGCAAGCAGCAGCGTGATGTCCACCACTGCTCCAAACCTCTACTCCATCTGCACAGTCACTCCCTCTCAGAGTGAAACAAGTAGCATCAGGTCAGAGTATGCAGACCAGTGGGGTTACTACAGCGACTATGCAGCCGTGGCAGATGACCAGGTAAAATCCCCAGTGACCCATTCTGCCAGTACATCATCTGCTCTCAGCGATTACAGCATCAGCCACTTCAGTGATGGCTCAAGGGCTTCTGTGCCACAAGTGCCCAGCGGACTGTCCAAACCAAAGAGCACTTCTCCGGAGAAATCCCATCGAGTCACATCGCCATCGAGTGGGTACTCCAGCCAGTCTAATACACCAACTGCACTTACTCCAGTGCCTGTAATTTTAAAATCTGCATCATCGGGAAATGGGAAATCCAAGCTGAAGCCTAAAGTGCCTGAAAGGAAATCCTCTCTTCTGTCTTCGCTTTCCATGTCTTCCTCCTCCACTTCTCTTTCTTCAAATACATCTACTGAAGGGAGCGTGAGTGTGAAGAAACTGGACTCCACCCTGAGCTCTGCTCTGGATTCTGGTGCTCCCCCTCCACCGCCTCTTCTTCCAACACCTCCTCCACATTGCCCTGAAGTTTCTCCTCCCCCTCCCTCTCCTCCAGCAGAAGTCATGGATCTGTCACCACTGCCAGCCTCTCCCACTTTCCCCCCTCCTCCACCAGAAGCTGATGCAAATTCTTCCTTTGCCCAGACTGTCCCATGGTTTCCACAGGAAGCCTCCGTCAGTTCATTCTCTTCCCTTTGTCCTCCTCCTTCCACTTTTCCCTTAGCTGTCCCACCACCAGCACCACCTCTTGATCCCAAACTAACAAAAGGTGCAACAATATGCCCGCAGTATTCTTTTAAGAAACGTAGCCAGGAAGAGTCTTGCTACAGTCCAGTGAAACAGCGACTCAACAAGCAAGATCCATCGAGACCTGTGATGCCCTTAGTAACTACCAAAGCATTGCAAATGGTGCAGCTGAGGTCTGTGAAAAAAGCGACAGAAGGTGAACCATTACCTGAATCTGCTTCTGAAACTGCCTCTCAGGAAAAAGGTGCTGTAAATTCATTATCTCAGTCTTCCCTAAAGCCGTCTCTCTCACTAAGACTCAGCAGCAGCTTAGGTGAAGAGGAAATGAAAACTCAAGGCAGTTCATTTAAAAACTCAATTCAGACACTGGCTCGGGGTTCTCCTGTCGTTCTCTCTGATAATGCACTTGCACTTGACAGGGATCAAAAGCCTGCGAGTGCTGTGGCTCTAAACAAGTCTTTTGAAGCTGATGCACTGGGGACAACTGGTGAAGACACAGCTGAGCCTTCAGTGCCAAGTGAAGACCTCCATTCTGGTACGTCACTTCAGGGGTCACCAGCATCTCCCGACAAGACTCAGTTCATATTGCCAAGCAAGAAACCACCTCCTATTTCAAAGAAGCCCAAACTGTTTCTTGTTGTACCACCTCCACACTTAGATCTTACAGTGGAGAAAAAAGCTGAAGTGAGTGATACTGTCAGAAGCACATCAAGCCCAACTAAGAGAGACGCTGTGCTTGCACACTGCGAGGAGGCGAGAAATTGTCTTACAGATGGACTCAGTTCTAGCGAGATGGACTCTGGCAGCCTGGTTCCTGAGGGAGGAGCTGCTGGATTCACCTTCTCAGAGACAGTGGGAACTAATGCCTTTGTGGTGCAGCCTGCTGCATCACCAGTTCAAGAAGAACCCAGGCAGGAGGAGCAGTCTGCTTTTGATGAAGGAAGCAGTTCAGGCAGCAGCCAAGACAGTGGCAGTAACACCGACGAGCACCTATCTCAAGAGAACAAAACTGGTGAGTCTCTTTCTCTTGCATTTTTTTCAGATGCAGCAGTATTTTAAAGAAGCTTGTGGAGTGAGAATAGCAATCCTAGCATTAAGGTGGACTTCTGTAGAGAAAAGAGCCTCTTGCAATAATTACAACTATAAGCCTAAAGAAAGTTGGAGGGACCTGATTAATACTTCATGAGATTTCTTACAATTCCTTTCTGACTTCTCATTACTGCAGACATGGAAAGAAAATGATGCTTTATTTAATTGTGCTGAGATTTCATGCTATGAAAATGTGGTTAGCTTCTTTAATTTTGATTTTGCATTAGTAGAAGCCATACACATTTTCTTTCAGCGTTGTTCTCTGTCTACGTGTGTAAGCAAGCACAGGCATTTTGTGCACTGCAGTTTCCTCAGCAAGTGTTGTTCTGAAATCACAGAAATGATAGCAGTGCACTCACTTGATCAGAGGCAGTGTGAGCAGGTTTCAGGACTGTATGCCTGTTGGGTTCCCACGATGGACTGAGAGTATTGTTCATTTTCTCTGCATAGTGGAGGTGTTTGAATCGGATACAGCACATAGTTCATTCCTGCCAAGCAATAGTTATGGGGAAGAGGCAGACGGAGTGGCAACACCAGCGAGACCAAGGACTACCGAAGATCTTTTTGCAGCCATTCACAGGTACTGCAGAAATTGCCCTTCCCATAGTCAGGTCCTGTAGTTCTGTCAGAAATTAATGTTTACTAAAACACCCAATTACAACAGTCATTGCTGTAACAGAACACACATATTTATCAGCTTTCTAGTAAAGCAATATATGAAAAAGATGTAGAACAATAAAACACAAGTTCTTTAAATATATTTTAATCAATTCTGAACTAAAAGCTGTCAGATTAAATCAATGTAGATTGTATTATAAATATCCTGCCCCTTAAAATATCAGTTACATCTAGTATTTATTGTACTGTTCTCAATCTGCCATATTAACTCTACTGTTGCTTTTTCTGTGTATCTTTTTGTTTTCATTCTTGTTCTTCTCCATCTCTTTTTACTCTCTTCGCTGCTTATATGGTGCAGTTTGGGACAGAGGCTCAACGCTAATGCTTCATGGCAAGCGTGGCTGAAACTGGCAAGTAACACAACATGTCAGTCATATGGCAAAACATATGGCAAACGCTGGATTATAGTTTGCCATAATCCAGCCTGAGGTCGGGTGTCTTGTGTCAAACTGGTTCATGAATGAAATGTGTGATACTGGCTCCACTATCAATGACATTATTCATTTCCCTTAAAAACAAAATCACCTTCAATAGGCAACTAGATTTTCGTGCTGTTCTCCTGAGGTTCCAAACAAAAAAAAAAAGGAGAAAAAAAAAAAGAAGGCTTAAAACCACAAAATGAAATGTGTGCACCATTTAAACAGTACACACAGAAGACCATTACCACTCTGAACTACTGAGCTTGCTTTTAGACTAGACTCGATGTAGTGGTAGTGCCATCTTGTGGCTTTGTCTTTAATTTCAAAAGGTACAGGGTCCATCTCTATCTGGTCACAGAACGCCTGGCAGCATCTGTATGGGTTTATTTAGGTTTAGTCAGTTTGTGAAGCTGTGCATGAGTTCTTCATTAGGAGTACTGAGGGATGAGGAAAGCCTGTTGTGAGAACGTGGCTGGGAGACTGCAGGACTTGGGATGCAAATGCTATTCTTGATCTTTGCAAATGCTATTCTAGATCTTTGAAACTGTTCTGTTTCAGATGCTACAAAAATTCCATATATATGATACTGACTTTTTACAATTTATGGTTACTCCTTAGGCCTTGCCTTGTGGGAGCTGTTCTAAAAATGGTCTGTTGCATTTGTGTTGCATGGCACATACCAGGACTGAGACAAATCTGTTTTTAGAATGAAATATTCTGGCCATTCTGTATGCAGATAGGGAGTGGATCTCTGTGTGTATGCACATACATGTAATTCATGAGTTTATGGGGAAATGGACAATGGAACTGGATGTGACATAGTTAAAACTGCTTCACACATTTGTTATTAAGACTTTGCTTTTGCTGGCTTTAGACTTGAACTACTGCCTTCCTTGGTTGTTAATTAATGAAAAATGGCTTGTTTCCCGACACGCACACTATTTGTAAAAGGTGTTATTTTGGGGATTGGCACTCCTGAATATGTGCTTTGGAGTAAGACGAGAAATTTAGTGGTATGCGTGTTAAGGACAGGAAGAACAATCTAAGTTTAAGTCACAGTTTTCTTTGAGTATGTACCCTATCCCAGTCTGAAAAGCCACCAAAACCAAATTTGGTTCTTAATTTTAAGTTTCTGACATAATGCATACATGCTGAGAAAATTGTGGACTGCTCTACACTGCATTCACAGTCTAGTAATTCAGCATCAAACCAGGATAGCAGTCTTGCCCTAAAGATATTTGCAACTGAATTTTTCTTTCTATATATTTCAAATTTCATTTGGGTTTTGGCAGCAGTACAACCCCAGCATTGCAGTGTTTAAAGATACCCATAGGCAGCCAAAACCCTAATGAAGGGAAGTCTTTTCCCTGTAACTAATGCGTGCACATGTTCACATAGAGACTCACAGAGAATCCAAGCACCAACTTCACTTACTGCCTACGGTACTGACACACAGTTACATCCAGGCAAGGTTCCTATGTTTGCCACTACTAAAGGCATCATTTTATCCCTGTGCTATCTTCTGGTGTCCATTCATCCTCAGGCTGACTGCATGCTTGTATTACATTCTTCTTCTAGAAAGGCAGGTGAAGGCGGCAGCAGCTGAAAATAACAGCTGTTACAGCTGCCTGTGGGGGCATCGTAAGTGACCTGTGTGTAAACTTCGTCACTAGAGAGACAGCATCACTCCAAAGTCTTGGCAGAGTTTATGGCAATGTGTGTTGCTGCCATCTATTCAGCTGACAGATCTTGCTACTTTGTTTTCTGCGGGAAAGGGTTATTTTCAATAGACTGCAATGCATAAAGACATTTGGGCTTGCCTTGGCAAAATCTTTAAGAAAGTAGAGCTAAAGATCACATTAAGTAGAAACCTGTTTTACAGGGGGAATGATCTATATTGAACATATGCTTGATAAAACTTCATAGCAAATTACAGCATGCTGGTATTGTAACAAGTCTCCTGACTTGTTGTAAACTTTGGCCAAAATAGCATATGTAAAATTAGCCTTTATCCAGTGTTTTTGAATTAATACTTGCTTAGCCTTTAAAGAAGCAAAGCAGCTTTGCTACAGATACCAGGCATGAAGAACATTTCTTTAAGCTTTCTAATAATGGGAAAATCATAGGATCATAGAATAGTTAGGGTTGGAAAGGACCTTAAGATCATCTAGTTCCAACCCCCCTGCTATGGGCAGGGACAATGGAAGTCCAGTTTCTGCAGTAGGAGTCCAGTTTCCACTTATTCCCACCTCCATAACTGCTTCTTAATTTTGTTTTTGTTATCCCTGCACTTTACTTGAAATTAAAAAACACTCCATCCTTTCATTTGGAAAGATAACTTTCATGTCAGGAAGTTGGTCTCTCCTTCATTTAGTCGCAAAGTTGCAATGACAGAGCACCAACAGAACTGTGAATTTTGTCTGTGCATCTTAATAGAAGCTGGAAGACTCAATTTTCACTATTTAGTTAATATTTAGGTCAAGGAGGCAACTTTTATTTGTTAAATTATTTAATCCAGAGTAGTCGCCTGTGGCTCCCTTTACTCCATCGTAACTTCAGCAGCAGTGCACTGCAGTATCCTTTTCTAAAAGCAAGTGCATTAAACTGCACTTCTGATTCTCCAAAGAGCATCAAATGAAATAGCAGACCAAAAGAAAACCAGAAAACCCAAATACACTGTAGATGACATATTTTTAATCAGGTCCCCAAACTAACAGACAAACGGCCCTGTGTACAATCTTTATAATGCATTCATCTTAGCAGTTGAACACTGACTCCAGAAACCTGATTCACTAAATCTGCTGAAGTGTTTTGGACATCGTATTGCCAGTTTTAGTAGTTCTAGATTTGCAGAAGAAAAACAATAAAATTTAGCTTATATGTCTAATGCCTGCATTAATGCCTATACAGTTTTGGTGGTGTTCTTACTCATGCTTTAGATTTAGATTACTTCTCCCTTATCCCTCTCTCTGCTTTAGCTTAATCCATTGTCATCTCTTTAAGATAAGTTTAATTAGGAGAGGTAAAACGTTTAATTTTTTGTTTGGTCCTCTTTTTTTTGCCATTTTTCCTATTCAGATCCAAAAGGAAAGTCCTTGGCCGTAAAGATTCAGAAGACGATCGTACCCGCAACCATTCTCCGTCCCCCCCCGTAACTCCCACTGGTGCTTCCCCAACCTTAACTACCCTTAAACAAGCCGGATCTATCCAGAGGAGTGTTCGCAAGAGCAGCACCAGCAATGACAACTTCAAAGCCCTGCTGCTGAAGAAAGGGAGCCGCTGTGACACCAGCTCACGCATGTCCGCGGCAGAGATGTTGAAGAACACAGACCCACGGTTCCACCGGACAAAGACAGATGTGTCCCCAGACGTTTCTGACAGCCCTGCCAGCTGCTCACCCAGCAAGAGTAAACGGGCCCAGGAAGAGTGGGCCAAGAGTGAGGGCCTGATGCCAAGGAGCATGTCCTTCTCTGGCACTAGGTACGGCCGGTCCCGGACACCCCCCTCTGCTGCCAGCAGCAAGTACAATGTCCGCAACCGCATCCAGAGCAGCCCTATGACCGTAATTAGTGAAGGAGATGGGGAGGTGGTGGAACAGTCAGAGGGCAGGGTCAGAAGGACTTTGGAAGAGCAGCAAGAGAGACAGCTTGGTATGTTTAACAGTGATGAAATGGACGTGAATGACTTTCCGTATGCTGAGGAGGCATGCAAGGAGACCTTGGATCCAACCCATCTAGACTTACTGTCTCAACCAGGTACTTCAAGGAAGTATCTAAGCCCTTCAGCTGAATGAAAGTTGTAAGACAATGACAAAAGGCATTGGATATTAGTCTAGAAAATGACAGAGGACTAGATTCCAGAAGAAAGCCCAGACCAGGACAAGTTTACTTTGCTGAGCATTTAATCCATGAACTGCATGTGTGTTTTTAAATGCTAAAGCAATGACAGTTCTGCATGGTTGGGTTGGGGTGGGGAGGACTTGCATTGAACGGGTGGTCTGTGGCTTAAAGAAAGTTAACAGTTGAATTTTGTTTTTTTTGTGTAAAGCCTTAGAAGTCCTCTTGGGGGGTGGGGGGAATGTTTCCACAGAGCCTGTAGGGGTGTGAAGTTTTTCTTGACTGCAATTGCGCAAGCAACATTTAGGAATAAGCCTGACAAAGAGGAATGGGAGGGCTCCTGTCTACATGCTGGATGTTTGCTTCAAAAGCATTGTAGTGGTGCAGCATAGTGCATTCGTTAAGCAGGGAGAGGCAAGATGAGGCCCGTTCACCTATGAGAAGGTAGTAGGGTTGGTGCTGGAATGTTACATGGCTTATTAATGGGGTATGCCTCAGTGCCCAGTGGAGTGTGTCTTGCTAAAGCAGTTAGCACACCAGGTTATGAATTGATCCAGGGTACTTGTGTTTTTGGCTTTTCCTGAAGCAAAATGAAATAGGGAGTTAGCACGGACAAGGGAGCCAAGTTCTACAACACCCCAATAGCTGCTATGCAGCCACATGCATATGCTTGGAGAAACACTCATTTCCAAGTGAGTTGCTTCCTTAACTGGGGTATTACCTTAGAGAACTGGAACAACTGGATGTGTGCAGAGGATACGAGCAGACAGCAGAAAGGTGGGAGAGGAATGAAGCAGTGTACTGCCAGAGTTTGTAAAGATGGCGTTTCTGAATTAGAAAGGAAAATCTGACTTTGACAACTTGCACTAGAGAGCTGCAGGTGGGGCCTGTCTTTCAGAATTGAAATGGGAGCTGTGTTTTGCCAGAAGTCTTGTCTTCCATTTGTCAAAATGGGAAGATTATTACTTTTCATCACTTGAAATACAGATACTTGCTAACTTTTGGTTACCAAAGAATAAGTTACAGTTACTTTCCTCTTTGATTTGCCTGCAGTATTTTTCTTTTTTAACCTGAATAATTTAGTGAGGTTCAGTTTTATTGTATATTTTACAGATAATAGAAACACATAACGGTTTTCCAATTGCAAAGAAGACCATAAATTAAAACTGAAATATTGGCTGGAGTCTTTGGTTCTTGGTAGCAATGAAGCTTTTAATTTTTAAGGTGACTTTCGCATCATTTGATGGCGTGCGCAATTTTTGTATTGTTTGTAAATACTGAAAGTTGTTAAAATATCTTTTGATCTCCCTACCGTAGAATTTATACATTTTTAGATTGCTTTTAAGAAGAAAAAGCACTCTTTGTAGATTATTTATTTTAGAGAAATATGCTTGTAATCTCTTTCTTCAATCCTTCTACTTCTTAGTAATGTAAATTTCAGGGGCCTTTGTTTAACTCTTCCCTTACCAAGAGGGGAATAGTGATGAAAATGCTGTGACTTTGCTTCAATAAAGAAAAAGGCTGCCAGTTGCCATATTGTCTTTTGAGTTGATTAAAATCTCCTTCAAAAGATATGTTCCATAGCATATGGCAACCCACTGAATGCCATAAACCATACATCCAGCTACTAATCTCCGGTTTTCATCGCAAAATGTACTAATTCACTTCAGAGACAACTAAAGCCTGCTTACCCATCCATCCCATTTTGGCATCTCAATGCTGAGACTAAAAAATTGAAATAACCCTAAGCTTCTGACAGTATCATTTGTGAGAGTTTCTACTACTTCTCTCTTACTTGCAACCTGTCCCAGAAAACTAAAATTCTTGGAGAACCAGATTATAAGCAGTATGTGAAAAGTGAAACGAAGTGGAGAAGGTGAATCCAGCTGCACTCACTGGAACATGCGTGGGATTAAGTGGTGCACAGCAAACTTTCTACTATGTTTGAATGCTAAATATATTTAAAGAACCATTGGATTATTTTTTAATTACATGCAGACCTAATTGGATAAAGTAGATTGTTTCAGGTATTATTAATATCGATCTGAACTACAAACTGTTGATAGTGCAAAACATTCTGCAGCTGCTAATTGCCTCATGAGTGTTGTTTCGGTGTTTCTCCGGGAACTGATCACATGGAACTTAGAGCACAGTGTCCTTTTCACAGCAGGTACTGCCCCTTTTAGAGCTCTGTGTAACTGCTGACTAGTCCTTAATGCTACCATCCTGACAGGAAACCGCTCAAGCTTTGTTTTAGTGTTTACAAATGGGGAAATCATGTAAGTGAAAAATGGCAGCATTGGAGAAAATTACAGTGTCTGCAGCTCATCCAGGACTTGGCAGCATTTTGCATGAAGTGCCTGTAGGAGGGAGGGAGCCTAGCCAGCTTGTTTCCCTGATGCTGGCCAGCTGATGCTGCTGAGTATTGCTATAGGTTATATGGGGAACTCTTTGGGAAGTCCCAACTCACATGCACACCATCTTGTCAAGGCAGGTAGGTGACATTTAACTTGAATGTTGCATGACTGGATTTCTCCTTTGGCAACAGGTAGCCTTGATGCTCATCTAAAACCTGCATCTGGTGTTAGGTGAGTTTGGGATGAGGCTCAGGTTTTGGCTGAAGGCAGTGCTTGTGTAGCCCTCCTGATGATGCTACATGACTACATTTTACATGGTATAAGGTACAGTGAAATACATTAAATGTGCTGAAGTATGTTTAATAGTGCTTTTAATGATACTTATTTAGGCAACTGAGGAAACTTTCTTAAGGAGATACCACTGTGTCATCTCCCCACTGCCATCATGCTCTGTAGCAACAGACAGAATTGGTCAGTAGTTCAGTTTCCTCAGCAATAGACTCCTTGGCCCAAGTTTCCGCTACAAAACCTTAAGAGCACAACAGCTTTAGGCTGTGTTTTCTGTACCTGGCAACAACTTTGGTGTGTATGTAATTATGCTAAGGAAAACATTACTAACTTTCTGTCATGCATCCAACTTCAAAGCTGCTTTCTTCCATTATATGCTTCCTTCATAGAGAGGTTTTGCACTTGTGGCTTTATTGGTCAACAAATATAGATGAAGTTTAGCAAACCTCTGCTGAAGACATCAAGAGCGATAGAAGAGGATGAAAAATACACACACTTTGACCATACTAAGGATTAAAAAGAGACTTGTCATCCTGATGCTTAATGAATCTTACTGTCACCTAGAGGGCTTGTTCAGAGTTTAGTTTGTTTACAATTTGCCTCTGAACCAAAATTCATTATTGAAGCTAAATGTGAGATTAATTTCTGGTTTTGCTTTTATTGGGAATGATTTTCAGCATCAGCCTTTTCCTAAATTCTGCTCTGTATTCCTTTGTTGATGTTCAAAGTTCTTTCTTACTGCTCTCAGGTGTAGGCAGCCCCAATCTCCCTTAGAAGTAGATCCCCTCAGTTATTAATACATTCACAAGTCTCTGTGGCATTTACAAGCCTTCACTTTTTATATACTGGAGAAAGGATAATTTATTAACTTAAATGAAAGACAGTTATGCAAGGAGCAATAGCTTGGTGAGAGGAGGTTTGGAAGGTTACTGGAAATCAGTTAAAAGAATTAGGAAAGGAGATTTGATGAAGGTAGGGTTTTGAAGAACCAGGATTAGATGCCGGTTCATGCATAAGTCTTGGCCTGAAAGAAGGCACAGAATAATGGCAGAAAGGGTGAAGCAGGAAGATTACCGAGAAGAAAAGCACAGTGAATGCACAGAACAACAGTAAGGTATGAGGTGCGCAGGATATGCAGATTCTTGAAGACAAGCTTAATTAAGTACAGAAGAGAAAAAAAGGAAAAGGAACAACAGGATAGTCACAACAAGGGGTAAGAAACAAAAGTCAATTTTTTTTTTTTTCAATTCAAAGGTTATTGAAGGCCAAAGTCAGTCAAACAGGAAAAAATGGTTTAGAAGAGGAAAAAGAGCAAAACTGTGTGAGCTTAAAGAAGCAGTAACGGGCTGAAGTGAGGAATGCTTTAGGAGAGCCCAGGCAACACCAGGCAGGTGGTTACAGGCTTGAGCACAACTCTGGGAAGGGTTCTGCACAGAAAAGCCATGCTTGAAGTCTGGGAAGAATATAGGATCAGGAAGATTAAAGCTCAGGTTCATCCTGCTTACCTTCTACCAAAAGCCCTGCATCCAGGGATTTCCATGGACTTGCTCCAGCTCTCCACAGGCTCTGGTAATTTGCTAAGCCTTCAGTTGTTTCTGGGAGAGAAGAGAGGCCACCTGTGCATGCAGCACAGGGATAGATAGATTCATAATATTGCAAGCAAATACATCTTGTCAGGTATTGTTTGGTTCCCACAAAGTTCTGGAAAAGCCATTTATAGCAGCTTTTGCTGCTGCAACAAAACCGTTACTACAGGACTTTCAGGTGGTTCAAAATGCTGCATTGTTTGCTTCTATAAGAGAAGATGAAAAGGTCAGACTTTAGCAAAAAAAAAAAGTGCTAAAAAACTGACAGTGGCAATGAGGTATAATTTTATCTATTTTATTTAAAATAACTGCACCACTCACAAAAGCCACAAAGCTACAAATTACATTAGCTATATAAATGTTCAAAGTACATTCTCTTAGCTCTGACTTTTCCCCCCCCTTATACTTTATTTTCTGCAGAACTTTCAGAAGTTCATTTCTTTCCAGATAAGACTAAAAAGGAAAGCCTTCCTAAATTAGGTAATTTTCTTGGTTCTAAAGAGGTGTTACCAACTTTAAATCAGAATGCAGGATTAAAATCTTGCCAGGTATTCAGTACTGCATCATGACTGTGGCTACACTGGTATGAATTAATAAACTCTCAGCAGAGTAAAGAAGGAGTTGATAAAGATGTAAAGATGTGCTATATCATCTGTTGTTTTGAAAGACTGGGTAAAAGCCTTGATAACGCTTCCCCAGCAGAACTGAATATGTTTTATGTTGCAAATTTACCTCTTTGCAGTCAGGTTCTTTCACATAATGCACAACCGACACTTACGGGCCCATCAGTTCTTCTGCCAACAATGCAAATGCAAAATGTCATTGATTTCTAGTTTGAAATTGTCTGTTAATAGTGAATCCAAATGTGGGGGTATATGCACGTCGGAGGGTATATACAGAAGAGAGAAAAGTCAATCCCAGTGTACTGAATTGCTTCTGTCTGTAGCATACTGCTCTATTTGCACACCAGCCTGCAGTGTAAGACAGAAATTGTAGGTACTGAATGAACAAAGTAAACACGTGTGAGGACACGTAGGTTGCAGAAGTTTCTGCATATTCACTGCCTCATGAAGAAAACAGTAAATATGTAAGTTCTGTGTTTAGATGGTAAAAACTAATTGGGTTTGGGGTTAAGGTATATATTACAAAAACAGATAAAACCTGGCAACAAACAAGAAATACCGTCAACAGAATGTCCCGTCTGCATCTGAAGAAGAATGGTTCCACAGTGGCAGCATTTAAGAGTTACTGGTACATCTCAGAAGTAAATGGATGTCTTCTTTAAAAGTCAAATATCGACTGTTAGCTCCTGTAGGCAGGAATTTGTGTCCATTTTTCTGCAGCCCAGTGTGAAAAGAGTATTAGAAACGTACCTAGTAATTTCATCTATAAAAGGCAAACTGCTTTCTAGGCCAGCTTAAAACCAGTGAAAGAGCACTACAGTGACAAAAGCATTCGGTGCCCAAGGCAGCATCACCAGTGGAGAAGCTGCCCTAGCGGAATCTGAAAGATGGTCCCATCCTTCCCTCCTTCATGAGAATGTTGCAATGCGGTACTTGAGAAACGGTGATTGTTGTCAATTATTGTGTCAACTGGGAGCTGCGATGTAGGCAAAAGGATTCAAAAAAAGGAAAGGCCAGATTTTTATAGTCAGTGCAACAGTCACCAACTAGGGAGTGATAATGATTTTAATATATTTACCTTTTTATAGAGTCCTAACACAAAGCACATTGCAGAAAGGAGAGCTTAAAGACAACAAGAACATGTGCACCAGGAAGCATATGGCCAGGAGCAGTGGTCATGCAGTAGAATACAAGTGAAAGTGTGGCTCTGGGGTAGCTTATATCCACTTGGATGAGATGGAGTACCAAACTACTGGCAATCCCAGATGGAACTGGCATATTCCCATATACAGCACACTTTATCCATTATCCAGGCTGTTATTCAGGATCAGTCAAAAGGATTTTGTCCCGGTTTTTGTCACTGGCCTTGTTAATGGTTGTGAGAAAATCACTTGAGAAAATCCTGGACAGAAAGGTCTCTGTGATGTGTCATACAGGTGAAAAGGTATAACTCAGTGTAATATTCAAGAAGCTTTAGCCCTTTATTTATTCCAACACAGAACATTGACAAGACTGGTTTTCTCCATTTACTGATACAGCTTCTTGCCAAATTTGTCAGATATGGAAATTGTGGCGTGTAGGGACATGAAAAGCAGCTGATAGGTTATTTCTCTAAGTTTAAAAAGACATAGCACTACTTTGTTTCTAGACTGTTAAGCACAACCCTAAGCAAGTGAGCTTGTGTAAAATGAAAGCCTTTTCTGAAGTGCAAGTCTGGAGCCCAGGACTGACTATGCAATAAATTGGTCCTCTAATTCATGGCATGAGTTTCTTGTGTGATGTGACAACCTCTGTAGATCCAGGTTGAATTTTGGGAACAAAGAATCTCAAAAATCACTTCCTGTGCCACAAACGTGCTCTGTCTGAAATGATCACCAGTGTCTGGGAAATTGTAGTGACCTCTTAAAGGTGAAACTGTTAGTCCGTGTTAGAAGTTACCTAAAATGCTTGCTGAGAAAAGAGGGAAGAAACTATCTTGACAATAAACTGAAAATTACTTCCTCAAAAGTCATTCTGGTTGTTACTCTTGTTTGTCAGACTTTTCTTTCTTTGGATAAGCTACACTTCATGTCATCTAGTAATTTATGTAGGCTGCCTTAGCAGTATTCATTCAAGGGTATTTCCTCATCCTGCTTCAAACATCTTGGTAGCACCAGGATTCCTTTGTGATTCTGGTGTATCTTTTGAAAGGCCTGCTAAAAACAATAAATATGAAGGGACTTTAATCCTAATTGTCTTTTATGCCCTGGTCTGTAGACTATGAGCTCCTGAAGTTCATCTGTCTGGGAAAATACTATCAGTCCTGCTCTGGTGCCAGCCCACATATATGCCTGACAGCAAAGGGGCCTCCAGCCTTGCTGGCTCTTCAGGTATTGCAAGCAGCTGAAACCTTCTGATTTCCTAGACTGTAGATTCAGAGGAGTGCTTCCTACAGCTGCATTTCTTTCACCTCTTCTAACACAAATCTGCCAGTTCTTCGACTCCACTACCTTCCCCCCCCCCCCATTAGTATGTCTGCTATCTTTAATCACAATCCCAGATGCCTTCTTTCCATTCTCCTCCAGCAGAATTCCAGAGACTGACCCTGACCTCCAAGCTCTTGCTCACCACCCCATTTCCTACCCAGCTCTCACAAACTAGAAGCTCAGCTCTGTGTCGTCAGCCACCCCACCTTAAGGAAAGGACTGCAACCAGCTATGGATAGTGGTGACAGCACTTAGCAATGACGGTATGGATGGGCACTCACAGCATGCCCTTATATGCATGGTGGGAGATGTCTTTGCTGTCAGTGCCTAACATCAATTTGTGCCCATAGTGTGGGAGCCTCTCCTATAGCCTGTTTTAGTCTACACCTTCCAAGACTGTCTTGGAGCAGTCTGTTATACTGTGCTCTCTTCACTTGCAAATATTTGGGTTTCCTAAATACCTGTGAGAAGAGATGGCCCTGGGACAAAAGGAAGCATGCGAGCCAACTGGTAAGATAAATGGCCAAACATCTCAGTTTGCATTTCTCAAGAACTTGATGTCCTGAGAAATACTACCTGGAAAAGAATGCCTGTTTAGGCATCAAGCAGGACCTAACTGGGGATACTGAAAACAACACAAGATCTATGTTATTTCTTGTAGTCTTCAATTGCACTTTTCACCAGCTTGTAAGTTGAGAAGATACTGGCACCTGGAATTCAGTTTGTTTCCTTCATGTCTGCAAAGAACCCAAGTTTTTTCCTCTCCTCCTTGGCTCCTGTTGGCACAATGTTTTTATTGTGATATATGAACAACCGATGTGGGATAACAACGGAAGGCTGGTGAGGAGGATTATAAACATGCTCAAGTGACTTGCAGCTGGGGTGTAGAAAAACACATACATCACAGTAATTGTTGCTTCATCTTGTGTGTTTGACAAACAGAACATCTGTGTTTAGATAACTTAGGCCTGCCATAGACTTAGAGGCACCCTATCAGACATGCCTGAGATTCCTGCCCCGCTGAGGGAAAGATCAAAGCACAGTGGTAAACTGAGCCTGCGTGAATCCCTGACACACAGGCAGAACAACCAGCAAGCCTGATGATCCTCTAGCATGGACTGAGCTCTGTGGTGCCTACTGCCCTGCCTGTGTGCCTCTGCTTGGGTGCTGCTTTGGGGATTCCCCGATTGGTGAGGTAATGAAGATAAATTTACTCATTTCGTTTCATCCATGGATTTGTGGCTGTTCCTGTGTCCTGCCTGTGCTGACTCACACAGCTAAGTAGGGAAAACGTGATTATAGAAAGTAATATGTAAACTGATGTGATACAATCTACATAAAGTGTGGCCTTTGTAAGGAAAAAAAAGAAAAAGTGGAGGAGGTCTGCATAAGAATCACCCCAGTGAATGCCTATGGTAAGTGGGTAATAACTTTTGCTCTATTACAGGCTAATTGAGACCAAGCTCTGGCTGTAGGTAGTGCATGGTTTATTTGGTAAAAATGAAACATCAGCTCCCTAATGCATGGAAGTAGGTACTAGTTTACTAAGTTTATTGTTCTGGCAATTCCCTTTGGACTATAGGGACACAAACCATTTGGCTGCACCACACAAATTAATCCACACCTGTCAGACTGCAAAGGTGGACACAGAGTGGATGTGCACCAGGCTCACTGCAGCATCACCTATACTTTCATCCCTTTAGAAGATCAGGTAAGTAAAAACAGCTCAGTTGCACATAGAAACTCATAGTTCAGCTAAAGAGCATAGAGTTCAAGCAAACATCTTAGTGGCTTGTTCAAAGGCTGCATTCGCTCCTTTAGTTGTGTACAGGGGGCAATAATACCACAAACAAAACTAACATAACTTCATTGTTCTGCTATAGTTCTGCGGGCAACAAAATACAAATGCCTGTTTTTCTAAAGTTCCTTCTTGTGTATTCTCCGCTGTGTCGCACAGTGCACACTGCAGTAAACATGCTCACCGTATTTATGGAGTATTTTGTCTACATGGATTTTCTTGGTGTCTTACAGGAGATGAATACTACAGTTTTTCCCTTAGTGAGGTCACCATTATGGTCACTTTCATTGGAACTTTAGTTTCCATGAAACTGAAACGTTATAATTTTGGAATTATTAAATTTCATGCAGATTTCACAAAGAGGCCATAACAGGGCAGAAAAGCCCATGGGAGGAGAAGACTGTCACCCCATGCAATATAATCATATCACTTCAGTTTTCTGAAGAAACCTTGCCACCGGGCTCACCCTTTCTCCTCAGCCTGTGTGGTATGTTCATAGCGCTGTGACTAAATGCAGTATGTCTGAAGGATCACTACCTGTCTTGAACATTGTTTGCTTTGTAGCAAGTCTGTCAGGGGTGGGAGGCAGATCTCCATGGGACAAGCACTTTTACAGACCTGACAAGAGTGTTCCTGTCCCTAGAAGATATTTATTCATTTCAGTTTTCTCCTCTCTGAGCACTGGAAAAAGTTAAATTTACTCACAGACAGGCATAGGAAAAGACCACAGCTGCCTGTGGGATTGGAAAGGCTAGGCCAGGTGGTAGCAGCTAAGTAATTCTCAAGGAAGTCAAGAGCAGCACCAGCATCTAATTGAAACTAGCCAAGAAAAACAGATTTTGGCTGCATAATGATTGCTTAAGGGTTCCTTTAAATCCTGGGAACTCCTTGATTGCTCTGCAAAAAACAGGCCACAGGTGAAATATTATTACACATTAAAGTTAGTTTGGGAGTGAGCTTTGAAAAGTTCAATGAATATAGTAGCAGTTACATCTGAAGACATCTGTAGTGCTGAACCTTCTTTTCCTGTGGCTTGTCAAGCAATGTCTGTTACAGGTATTTTTAAATGTTGAGTTACATTGCAATGTTTGTTGCTGTTTTACTGACTGTGACCCAGAATGGAAGTAGTTTCTTTCACTGGAAGGATCTCTGCTTTTATAATGCTGTGTCAGGGGAAAATCTGTTGTACAGGGAGCTACATCAAAGCTAAATAAAGACCGACCTTGTGCTTGTATGGAAAACAGCCATGGAAATCCTCTCGTATGGTTGTATCAAGTACCTTCAATGTAGGTCAAATGTTCAGGTTGCTTTAAGTAATATAGGAATTGTTCTCTCGGTGTTTGCTCTTCAGTACAAACTGCATTTGATCTGAAGTTACAACTTCCTGAGTAGTTCAAGCAGTGCAACCATAGTATGCATACATAGGCCTTCAAGAGGAAGGAACTGGAAAGTAGATTTAGGAGAAGCCATGTTAAAACCTTTTTCTGGTGATCAAGGTGTGGCTTTGAAGCCTTCTCCATTCTTCTCCTTAAACTGACTGCTGAAAGCACTACTCCTAACCCATTAGTCTTCTGTACCCTTGATGCAATAGCTAGATTAAGGGTGCCCTGGCTGTGAGATGTATGGAGGCTATGGATTAAAATTGGAGATCAGTAGGCATTATCTTTGTTAATTACCAAACACTCTGCAAGACAGACTCCCTGCCCTCTTCCCAGCGAGGCCTGTGAATCTGCTTCAGTACTGCTGCACTTTTGTGTTTAGTGAATTCAGGTAATGAAGATCATTGCTGTCTGACCCTTGTGGCTGTGTAGCAAGCTTTCATGATCCAGCAGGTACTTGGTGACATCTAGGAAACTGTCAGTGTGTCCAAGCTCTCCCCTTGGTGTTGGGAAAAGCTTTCCTGCTCCTCCTACATACACACCACTTGCTTTTTGCTGTCTGTAAGGCCCTGTACCTCCTCATGCCATCACCTTGTTAGGGTACCTGCCGGCCATGAACACCCCTGACAAAGGGGTGTGGGTTTGGGACATGGGAGCCGGTGCTGTACCGCACTTGGAGGGCTGTGTGGAGAGTTTAGTCAGGAAAACCGAGACAAAACTTAAAAGTGTTACCCTACTAATCAAAGTATCTGGTATTAAGTGTTTACAGCTGTGCTGATTTACCAACCACTTAATAATGCTCAATGTAGTGCTACTGAACTGTCTGGGCATTTTGGACGGAGCTGCTGCTCGGACCTGCGGGGCGCCCCTTGTTGCTTCTGGGTGACTTTGGCAGTTTGTTCTCATTTCCAGGAACTCAAAGCACACAGGAAAACACCTCCTGCCTGCCTTAATTAGCAGCTGGGTTTAAAGGTGGACAAAAGCCCTTGTACTGTTAGAAGCAGCTGACCACGTAATGGCTGAGGTGGCAGTCATTATTTACCACCCGTAGTTGTCTTGCTGCTCGGGGCACGCACGAGAGAAAAAGGACTTTCTGTGCAACTGTCGCCAACCTGGGATTAGACTACCGGAGGTGACAAAGTGGACTGAGGAACTTAACTGAGGCGGTTCAAATGTCCACCCACCCACACCCCCCCCCACACACCCACCTTGGGGGGGTCCTTCAACCATTGGGGTCACCCCCCCACTTTGTGTCCCCTTCCCCACTTTGTGTCACCTCCCCCCCCTTTGTGTCCTCCCCCCCTTTGTGTCCCCTCCCCCCATTGGGGTCCCCTTCCCCCCCGCCCACTTTGTGTCACCTCCCCCCCCCCTTTGTGTCCCCTCCCCCCCTTGGT
>JASSUY010002764.1:0-40302 GCA_032466535.1 Forpus xanthops | reverse complement strand
ATTGGATCTGAGGAAGAAATTCTTTACTGTGAGGGTGGTGAGGCACTGGAATGGGTTGCCCAGGGAAGTTGTGAATGTTCCATCACTGGCCGTGTTCAAGGCCAGGTTGGATAGAGACTTGTGTGACATGGTTTAGTGGGAGGTATCCCTGCCCATGGGAGGGGGGTTAGAACTAGATGATCTTAAGGTCCTTTCCAACCATAACTGTTCTATGATTCTATGAACATACACCATTGTCTAAAAGTATGCATGTACAAGCCCTCCTGAAACTGACCCACTGCTACCAATGCACTTGAATGAGATTTACTTTGCCCTAGTGATGAAGGGGAAGGGGGTCTGGTGCTGTTTTTAAATAGAGACCAGATTTTTGTGTGTATGCATTGAATTTTATTTGTTTTCCCCCAACTCCTTTTCATGCTGCATCAAGTAGGTCACGGGGTTTATTGTTGTAGACTTGTAAATTGGAAAAGAAGTCAAGGCAATAGCCTAGCAGGTTGGGACCTTGCAGACCTGGGCAAGTAGCTTGGAGCAACAGTGTGAGTGTGCTCATGTGTGCTCTGGAGCCTTCCTCACCCAGAATGATCAGGTCTTCTCTAGCTGTTCTTGTTGTTCAGGCGTGATGAGACAGCCTTTATGCATAGCCCATGTTTGAACCTTTCAGGACAATTGCTTGAAATCTTGTAGAGGTTACATATTTAGCTGCTTTCCTGAGATCTGTTGTGATCAGTCCAGAGCACTGCGGAATGATGTGATCTTAACACACATAGATGGAGTGAATCGGATATAGTCAGAATTGCCAGAAATTCAATTAAAAATAAACACATGAAAAAGAAAAAGCAGAACTGGGACAGGTATAATCTTAAACCCCTTTTCATGACTGGTGAATCTGTAGCATAATTCATGTTTCCTTGTAGCTGAGGGATTGCAGAGGGACAGATTTCCACTTGTCCTTTAGATTAATTCTTGTGCGACACCCTTTTTTAACTGGAATACCTGTATTACCAGTCTGGGACTGATTTGGTACTACACTGTGTGTATATGCTTGCAACAAACGGAAAGTAGGAAATCCTAGAATGAGGTGAAGAGGCTCATTCCCTGTCACTCCAAGTTTCTTCTTTCATTAGTTCACTGGTTTGGTGTCTCGCTTGGAATCTTCTTGCAAATTTTAAAGGCCATATAGCAATTCCATGTTTGTGCCTTCAGGGGCTGCATGCTTCAGCTAAGATGCTTCCGTAGGAAGTTTATTTGGTGCTGTTCGATTGCAGCGTGCTCTCTTCGTAAGGAGGCACTGGTTCTGGAGAGAGCTCAGTGTGAGCCTCATCCGTGGAAGTTTTCATGGTGGCCTCCTCGTAGGATGGAGGCAAACACAGAGTGAGGAATGTGGCATCAGGGACCAGAGTGGAGTAGTGGAAGCTCTGTTCACTGTTCCAGGGCAGCACGGAAAGGAAATTGGACACATCGTGGTCTGGCAGGACCTCAGGCACATCAATGCTGAAGATCTGTCCCTGTGGAGTGGGGCGCTGGCAATGGCGGTACAGGAAGAGGAGCAGGAATGCCAGGAAGAGCATCATGGTGGCAGGCAATATGATGCACAGAAATGGTTCTATGTCGTCTTTGGTTGAGCTTGTCTGTTGACTGCTCTGTAATCAAAGCAAATAGGTAGTGTGGGGGATTCCTGGAGACCTCTTAATCAGAGAGAAGAAAAAGATACGATCTCCATCACACCTGCTATGGTGTAGCAGTTGCTTTTCCAAAGAACTTTCTGACTGCATTAGGGATATTCAAGCAATATGTTTTGCGGATTTATACATTGCTGGGTTCTATTTATTGGCCCACTAAAACAAATGACAGCTATGACAAAATAAATAGAGAAATTGCAAAGAGTCGTGTGTTTCTAGGAAACCCTGTCTCCAGTGGGGAAAAAACGCAACAACCTGGATTTGTATGTATTTTGGTATGAGGTTTTATTACTCCTGGATTATACTGGGACCTGTCTTTTTTTGTGGGAGGTTGGTCAAGCTTTAAATGCTAGGGAGAACACCCAGTTGCAAAGGAATAGAGCTGGTGATCCACCTTCTAGTGTTTGGTTGTGTTTAGAAAACTGTACTGTTTACTTTAAAGAACAAATATTATAACAGTCATCAGGACCCACTACAATACCTATTGTTTGGGCTGTTGTAACGTTGCAGGCCAGATCCAGGTAAAGCACAGTGTGTCAGAACAGCCTGGACTTGGGCTCTTTCTTGAGCTTGTTCTGCCAGCTATGCCAGAATAGTTTTAGAACTGTAGAAGAATAACTTCTGGTTCTATGACTGCCATGACAGCTTTGTGTCCTGCAAAATGTAGCCCCAAATTGTCTCTCCCACAGCTTTTGAATTGTGCTGTAGTGTTAACAGGAATAATAAGCTATTTTTTTTAACAGCATTTGTGCTCTATTGTTGTATTAGCTTCACTTTTAAAATTTAATATAGATAATTTCCAGTCTGACTCTGTATAGCTCTAGCTTGTAATAACAGGATCTCATTTAGAGACTAGTCCGGAGAGTGGGAAAAACCCAAACCCTAAAATTCTTTTTATTACCAACTCATTCACTTCAAGTAGTTGAAGGCTATAATCAGGTGGCTTTTTCACATTTTTATGGTGAGACTGAACAGGTCAATGGATCAGTTTTCCTTTATTTTGAAAAAAGGCAGCTTTGCAATTGAAGAGAACTGAAGTGGTTCTTTCCTCAAAGCATTCGGAAGCAGGGATGTAAATGGACTGTTGGCAGTAACGTCTCTGTGAAAGGGGCCTGGAACTCTAATGTCCCCTTCTTAATATATGAAAGCTTTCTCTGCTTATTCTTCCAAGAATCTTGGTCATTCCTTTAGCTACAAAATCACATTGTAACCTATGTTCAACTGAATATCTATCAGGCATTTGTTATCTCCCTGCTTTGTTATCAAATAATGAAATTTTGAGTATGTGGTCATACCTAAGAAAAATAAATAGGTTTTTGAATTCTAACAAATAGTGCAGTGAAGATGCCTGCTTTTTTATTCCTGAGGTATTGTGGGTCTAAAGCCAAACCCATTAATGTAAGTTTAAAGTACATTGAAACTTCTGAGGGTTAGCTATTAAGCTGCTTTCCTCAGCTGTCTTTTACCACAAAAATGCACACTAAAGAACTATTTCATATTTACTGATCATTTCTTATTAAAGAGTTTCTGGCAGTGCAAGCTGTTTGTCTTACCTGACCATTAAATGAGCTGCAGGAAATAGCAGAGTTGGAAGAAACTGTCTAGCTGTTATTCTAGTGCAGATGTTAAATCCTTCTTTTAAAAATGAAAGGATTTTTGTTTTTTAAAGTTTGTTAGCACTTTTTAGTGTGTCTTTTGAAGTGCATCAAGCACTTCACAGGAAAATGAGAAAACACATTCGCTATTGTGTTTGAGCACTACATATATTGAGGCTCATGGATACTGTTATGTTAGCAATACTCTTATAGTAAATATTTAGAATCAACTAAAGAAAGTAAAATTCTGTCCTGTTTAACATCTGGAAGTTTTCAAACCAAGCATGTGAAGTGACTAAGGGAATTAATTGGTGATGTTCTCTTAACTGGTTTGGTTTTGATGCTGCTGCTACACTGGAGGTCAGCGTGTTCTGCCCGAGTCATTACAGGCATTGTTGTCAAGTTTACAACTGATGAAAATAAGGCTACAACTTCCAGCATGAAATAAATTATAGACACAGACATACAGGGACCTTTTATAAAGGCAGATAAAGGCATGGGGGTAAAAGGAATTTTAGTTCTAAAAAATCCTCTTTTTTTTCCCCAGAACTGATTTTAGTAGGATGCTTTGGCCATTGCAAACTCACATTTATTTGCTTTCTTTCATTTATACCTTTGTAGGGACTGAAGCAGAGGGTCATTTTTCCCAAACTGAGCACAGTCTAGAAGCAGTAAAGCCTTTCATTAGCAGTCTGTCTGCCTATATTTTTCTAACATGCTGAGCATGTGCAGTTGCCAGCTCACAGATAACATGAACCGTATCAGTTTAGATGAACTTTTTTACTTTTGCCTGTTGGTATAGGAATGGAATGCAGAGTGCAGCCGAGTTGTATTTTATTTCCATGATGAGTAATGGAATAGTTTCAAAATTGAACCCTCTGTCTAGACAAAAGGAGCCTACTACCTGGATTGGAAGGGAATGACCTTATAAAGTCAAACATGAGTTTAAAGAGACCTTTTGTGTAAGGATAATAAAATTAAAGTTTATTTTGCTGACATTCCCATTGAAGTGATTGTTTGATTGGTGCTAAGACTTACTACGTTAATGATTTGATAGGCTACTTAGAACTTAATTACACTTATTTTTATTAATATAGCCCATATTTATACTAATACCTTTTGAATTTGAATCAGGAAACCAATACTTCTGAAATGTTTTTAGTGGATTTGGAGCAAAGCCTGCTTTGAAGCCATTAGGCTGTGGTGTGTGAATAGGTGCTTGCTTCTTAAAGCTGCTTCATTATTGCTTATAAAAAGCAAAACCTTATAAATCTGGAAAATAGAAAAACATTTTGCTGTGGTTTTGCATATATTGTATATATTTTGTCATTATTAATAATGACAGAATTTTAAAGTGAACTTAGATTTATACAGAATTCTTAGATACTTGTTAGACTGTAACTCTGCTGTTTGTTTCCCACTGTCAGACAAAAGCAGACTGAAGGTGTGAAGACCTTGCTATTGCTATTCTAACTCTGGCAGTGTTACTGGTGAAGTAGACTTCGTTAAAATTGTAGAGGCATTTAAATCTATATTTTTTTATCCTGTTACAACCCACACACATGTATCCCTACCCCTTTTTATTTTACAACAGAACACTTGATATCCCACCTAAGTAGTGTTGCCAGTTCATTAGCTAATGCTGCTTGACTCAGGTATTAACCGGGGTATATGTGTGCACCTTAAGTTATGATTTCTGATCAGAGAAACCCTTTCACTGTATCCCAGCCAAAGCAGAAAGGCAGGCTGTGTTTTTATCTCTGGGGGCTACTTCCCTCCCCCTGTTTGCCTGCATGTGATCCTCTCTCGCAGAAGTAATCAGTGCACAGCTTAGTGAACGGGTTCATTGCTGACTGCTACTGACTTAACATCTGCAGAAAGGCTTCATGGGACCAGATCCAAAACATAAACATGCATTTAAAAGAAAGGAAATGAAGGAATAGGAGAATGCATTATGCTTAAAAGAAATAATTAAACTTCTTTACCTGCTGCCCCAGAAAGGTTTTTCCATCTACCATTCTTTCCCCACAAATATGTTTAAAGCAACTTATGAGCAATAAGTAAATGCTTTTCCAGCAATAAATAAATGCTCTTACTCTGTGTAATTGGGCAATTCTGCTTTGATACATAAAAATACCCAGGTATTTACTCTATGCTATACACTGGGACATTACAAGACATACACACGCATGCAAAGTCAAATGACATGCCACAGAGATAAGCAGGGGGTACCGACCTGAAGCTCTGTTTCCAGAAGTGGCCCGCCTGGTTCAGTGTTTAGCCAGTCATAGTTTCCCCTGTCAGCATGTCCAAATTTCCTCCAGCTGCTGCCCAAGAGCCACCTCATGCTTTCATTAACCTGGTCTCCTGTCTTCGTGCCTCCACCTTGCTTCACTGCTTGCAACTGCGTCCCCGCCTCCCAGCCTTGATCGAGCTGGGCTGCTCTCAGCTAATGATCCTTCTTAAATGATATCCCATTTATAGTGGAAAAGAAAAAAAGAAGTTAGACACCCCCCCATCATCAGGAAGCCAAGCAAATAGAGCCTCTCTCTACTTCCAACTTCAATCTCTCTGGATTTGCTTCGGTGGCCTACATTACCAGCAAAGCTGGCATCAGGTATCTGAGAGCTGGGGCTGATAGTGCTCTGATTGGAGAGTTCCTGCATTAGGATTATTAAAAGGGGAATTTGCATGTGAATCTGAGTCCACACGGTCATGACTCTGTGCAGATAAATAATGCTCTATATTTAGGTATCTAATAAACACTTTTCCCAGCAAAATAAGTAAAACCCACACCGCTAGGTCAACATCAGAGGCTCTCCCTCAGTTACACAGTGCGAGGAGGAACTACAGTCCAGACAGGTCTTTTCTCCCTGTTGCTGGAACATACAGTAAATAGTGAGAGTGGTTTCTGTGTATAGAGGCAAGAACATAAGGCTAAATGCTGTGCTGAATTATTTAGCAGTGTTGGGATGTAGATGTTAATGATAAATCCGGAGACTGAGCTCTGCTGGGAAAGCTTTGGTCACTGAGAGTGTAAGTTTGCTTTCAGTGGTAACAAGTTGTCAGTTCAGTTAAATCATGACTTGTTTACCGCTTTCTAGGATACGTGTTGTTAAATGACAGTTGTTTCCAGTGAGAAGCCTTTGTGCTGTTTATCTAGAAAACCCAAAAAACTTCATTAATGTCTGGCAACCTCTGAAGGGAGGAATATTTAAGTCAAAAGTTGAAGCAAGGTTTAGCACTTACTGAAAAGTTGGTGTGTTTTTTTTTTGCCTTGCTGTGAGCAGAGGGAGAGGCTGGTGATAATATCCCATTCAACCGTGGTGAATTTTGCATGGTTTCTCAAAGCTAACGTGCTCAAGAGAAAGCTGTGTTCAGGACTGATGACACAAAACTGGGGTCTGAATGGTAACCTCTTATTTCTTGCTTGAATTTCCCTTCCACAACTCCTGGGCACATGGCTCCCAGAGAATTGCAGGCTTGATTGGCAACAGGCAGAACTTTTGTAGTTCCAACAGCTGCAGTCCAAAATGCAGGAGCTTTATGTATCTGATGAGGGGAGTTTAGAAAAGCTTCTTCCAGGTCTAGCTGTGACCCCTGTGACTGCAGCATGAAGGAGGGATCTACCCTGCAGGTGAACCTGGGCTGTGGGAAAGAGAGGGGATGGTTTGGTCAGTCCATCCCGTTTTATAACTGAAGTTGCCAGATAATCTGTGGGCAGGGAGAATTAACATTGAATGTGGGGTCACTGTTGGTGCTCAAGAAGCTTGTTCATCAGAAACTGGGCCCTGCTCCTGTTTCTGCTGGGGAGGTCCTGCATGAAGCTAGAAAGGTCACCTCAGTAAACCCTTTGTGTGCTTGTGAGAAGACTCCTCCTTTCTTCAGTGCCTCGCTTATCATCTTGGAAAGCACTTTCCAAGGTGGTGAGTGCTTGCAGCTGCAGTCAGAGACCAGAGGAGTTATGCTGTGAATTACAACGTTCCCTGAGAAGCCTGGTCCTAAATATGGCTTAACAGGTTGTACCAAGACAATAAAATAGGTCTGACTCGATGCCCCAACACCCTGTATGGAAGCAGGAATGAGGACCATCCTTCCCAAACTGGTGTTAAGAAAATAAATTCCTTAAGGAGTCTTGTGACTGTAGCTTAAATCTGTCATCTCATGCGTAAGCAGGAAATATTCATACACTATCTTAATTAGGGTCTTAATGCAGCCCCTAAGATTATTAATGCTACTTTTTAAAGCCTGTTGTAAATTTCCTTTGGGATTTTGTCATGAATAATGAGGAGAAGTGAAAAAATTATGTCATCTTACAGTATAAACACTGTTTTTGGCATCCTTGGATTCTAGTTATAGGAATTTTATCCAGAAAATAAGGTGTGTGCTTTTAAGACTCACTGACCTGATTTACCAAGTGCTGCTTTGAATTCTTGACCTCTGAAAAATATTTAACAATGATTTGATTTTGTAGAGCTGAGGCCAAATGGGAATTTGGGGAAATGTGGTGGCCTTTGTCATGCAGGTAATTGGAATATAAAATAGTGATTCCCTGTCTGGCTTTTTATATAATTAGTGGACCCAGCAGGAAAACTAGTGAAGGTAATGAGGATGCCAACTTTCTGGTGCCAGTGGTTAGATATCCGTTTGACATACTGCCCTTATTGAGGACATCTGCTCTTGTGCAGAACAGATATAGTACCACTTGAGCCTGCGTTTGTAATGGCAAATCTGTTGCAGATTTGTACCAGCCCTGGGGCACACAAAGAGCTCATAAATATGCCCATATTTTGTGCATGCTGGAGTGTGGAAACTGGGGTGAGGAGGAGCATCCTTGATTACAAGAGTCATGGTCAGATGTCAGGCTTGCCACTTTGAAGAGCCAGGGAAGTTGACCTTTGGAGGTCTTCAGACCTTGACATAGACAAAACTTTCCCCCTTCCGTCCACTGTTTTTGTTTTTTGAAATAGTTTAACAGTTGGCCTGTCAAATGATATGGAGAAAATAGCTGGCATGGAATGGTACCAGCAAATTGATTACATTTTGGTAAAGGTTTGTGAAACAATGGCCACAAGATGGTTTTAATTGAGGCAGTGTTGCTAATATCACCTCCAATGTTGTAGAAGGGGAGCAAAGAGAGACTTTCTGAGGAAGCTATTGCAGAAAATAGGCAATTATACTGTCCTCAGTATGCAGCTCAAACTGTCTGACACAGGAATCTTTCAGATTTGCTGGGATGTTCAAGGCTAGCACTGTAAGTCTAGGCTGTATTGCCACTAGTGTTTATAGGGAGCAGTATATCCATAGTGCCCTAGTTGCCTTTCACATTTCTTTCTGCTTTCTTTGCCCAGTTTCTTTTGCTGCTTTCCACAGGTGATGCAGAACCTTCCCTGCTTTGAATGAGTGCACTGCTGTGAGGGAGGGTGTGAGGGCTAATCTGAACAGTGCAAAACTTGGAATTACAGTGGGTGAGGTGTTACCACCTCTGTGGTCAGGTGTAGATTCATCTGAAGAAATGAGGGAGATGCTGACTTCTGCCTATAACAAGCTGCCTGTAATGTTCTATGTCCTTCAGCAGGAGTGGTGCTGGCTCCTATCCATTCCTATTCACTTGGGTAATTGAGCAATTCAGTGATTTGCTCTTCTTTGGTATATTTTTCATGATATCGAGATTCTGGCTTTGCTTTTTTGTTAAACATCAGTACATTTATTCTTCAAAATCAAAGCACCTTCTGAAGAACAATCTGTTCTCCTTTCAAACTAAAACCACTGTCACTTCAAAGGGTTGCCACAAGTTGGTATGGCCCCTGCTGCAGATCAGGATTTTGGGGAGCAGCATTTGTGGACAAGCTGTGCATACTCACAGCCTGTAGAAATGGAGGGAGGAGATCCAGTTACAGAACATGTGCATGCTCATGGTACGTACCTTGGCATAGGAGCAGCGGTGGCCAGGGGAGTAGGAGGAGGTACTGCTGAGGTATTGGTCTGATGCCACAGGTGGGTAGCTGGAAGCAAAACCTTTGGAGAATGACAGTGCCAGACCTCGGGTCACTGCCAGAGCAGGATCGCCTCCTGCAGAATATCCCTTAATGTTTTGTGAGTGTAACCATGCTTGAAAAGTGCAGTCAACGATGATGTGATTTTTGCTTTGCCTCTAATGACAGCATTTCAATCAATTTAGCAATTCTTTGTTCAAAAATATGTAATTTTCTGCTGGAATATTGTGAATCCCTGTATCAAATCCCTTGAGACTGCATTTAAATACCATGGTCTCTTTTTTAGTACTTATTGCTAACACTGTAAATTTTAAACAAAAGCGTGATTGTGTCTTTGTAGCTTGATTTGCTTACTGTCATTTGGTGCCAAAAACCTACTGACTCTGGATACTAAACCAGTTAGTCTCTCTGATGTTGTTGCTTAGAACCAGTGTGGCCAAGAGAGCACTGTCTGAGAAAGAGTAGCTTTGTGCCCTCTGAAACTCATTCAGTTCTTCACCAGATTGGAAAAAATCAAAAATACTTATTAGTCCTTTGTCATTGCTTTCAGGCCAGGTGCAGCTCCAGAGCAGAAGAACTGTAGGCATTAATGTATTCTCTTGCTGGTTAGTATCTCTACCCATTTAGAAAAGCTCTGTTCCCTTTCCTGTCATTAACAATGAATCTCTAAGTCTCCATCTGGCATTGTTAAAATGCTTGAAACGTTTGAAAGCCTGAGGTAATACAGCTTTTGAAATCCATTCCTGCCCTGAAAACGTATTTAGCAATAATAGTAAGAATGAGAGAGTTTGAGAATTATCTGTATAAACCAAACCAACTGATGAAGTATGTAAGCCTGTAGTAGATTGCAGTTGCATGTATACGTGTGAGGATAACCAGTGTGACAAATCGGACAAATACAGAGCAATGGGGGACCTTCAGGCTCTGTAAAAAGATGGTTAAAAAGTTAAACTGCCAGTTCCTTAAGTGGTCTCTCCAAGAGCTGAGGGAGAAACCATAAAGAGAAATGTGCAGTTTTGGAGTATGAGCTCAGGGTTACCCAGCTCTCACTGACTGGCCTCTAGCTTCTCCTTAACCCTAGGTCATCACTGGTTGCAGCTTCCCTGAAGCTGTAGACTCTGTCCATAGGAGAAGTGGGGCTGTAAACTGGGAGATGCTTGTTCAGTGTTGTGCTCAGTGCTCATGGAAAGGCCAAAGGAGACATTTGGCCTTTGCCTCTTCAGGACAAAGGTGAAAATTATTCCTGTCTGTGGAGTTCTGAATCCACATAAAACTCACTGAATTGAGGTGTGCATTATTTAACAGAGCATCAGCTGAGAGGCTTTGGGCAATTTTGTGCTGTTTTAATTTAAGTGAACCGGAACATTTCTTTGCTTGAAATAACACACGTTTTGTATACTGTTGTGAGTCAGAGTTCAAGTTCTGAAGCTGAACCTCTTGTTGTGAATCTAAAGTTTTCTAACTTAGGAAGAAGATACACAGCCTCCTGCAGCCTGTAAAGTTTGCTATATAAATTAAATGCATTAAAAAAATCTTGTATATAAAAAGGCCCCAAATCTGCACACTTGGTAAGAGCTTTATTTTCTCAAGTGCACCTGTTAATGGTTCAACTTGCCAGCAAAATGGCAGTCAAGCCTAGATTTGAGGATATGACCCTTGTTGTGCAAGCACAGGTCAGCTAGCCTTAACTGCACAAAGCTTTATCAGCGCAGCTGATGGCATCCATCAACTGCAAAGCTACCTGAAGGGGCAGAGAAAGGGGAAACTTCTCCTCACCAGTCAGGTAGGAAGAGAAGGGAGTTCCAGGCAGGTGTCCCCCTCCTTCAGGTGCCCAGAACTCTCTGCTGAGCATGACTGTATTGCTTTCATTGGGAGCTTCTCAAACTCCACTTTAGTTGGTTTTGCTTATGATGCTCAGTGTTGATCGCATCACACAATGGGTGCCTGTGCTGTCTGCTGATTAGGTGCTAAGTTTTGTGCATATGTGATTTCGGGTAATGTCTGGCTAAATGAAGAGCCATTACCTTAGCAGGTGTTGAAGTTAAGTTACCTACTAAAAAATGTGAGGGGAATGGTGAAGAACTCTTACTATAGAGCTACAGACTGGAAACTAAAATGTCTGGAGGCAGAAGGGTGGGGAAAGGGATAAATTAAACAGGAAAGGCAGACATTTTCCAACGTAAGTGTTATTAAAATGTTCCAGAATCAACCAGAGCAAGGCCATAAGGATAAGAGTGCTTGGGACAGTGGGGTTTCTGCGGTGGGGCAATGGGGCCTGCATGAATGAGCAATTTTAACAGTGGCAGGTTGTAAGAGCAGCACTAGACCTGATTGGTTAGGAGCATTTGTGTTTTGGTGCTGCTTGTCAGTTTTGGGTTTTGTTCTTTAAACTGGTTTTGGCTCCAAACATGGCTTTTTGCCATGTGCAAGATGATGCCTCCTTGAAAGGGATTGTCTGGCTTGTCCAACCAGCTTCCTGTGGTTTGATGTTTCAGGCTCTAAAAGGCACTCAAAGTGATGTAGTTTGGCACCTGTTTTTCCTTAGTAATCACTGCAGATGTGTGCTTTTGTCTAAGATAGTAGCACAGCTTACCCTATACCCTGCCCTGCCACCCATGACGGTCACTCGGTGGTAATCATTCCTCCTGTTCCCCTGCAATGCTAAAGGAGACTTGATTGAAAACTTGTAAGGAAAATTATTAGCAGGCTAGATGCAAACCTTCACTTGACTCTGTTTTCTTTGTCTTTTGTTTTATTTTTTCATGGTTGGCTTTGCAGACTAATAATCTTTATTCTCCTGGGCTTGGGCCACAAGAGCCTGCACTGAGATGCTCAATTATTTAGCATCCTTTTAAAAGAAAAGGTAATGTGTGCAAGGGAGATGTAAGATCTGCTCTGACGACCATCCATGTGGCTGGGTCTTTAAAAGAACATTTTTATCAGGGCACTGGCTCTTGTGATGCCACCATTGTAATCCTACCCAGAAACCAATTCTTGTGTTTTCTCAAGGGATGAATTGCTTTTGCAGGTGAGCATTTTGAACCCAAACAAGAACTTTGTCACCTTCCTCTCCTTACATGAGTTACTGCAATGCATTTTGAAAGCTATTTCTCACTTTCTCATTATGCTTGACATTCTTGTTTCCCAAGCTTGAAGATTCGTCTGTTTTCGACCTTCTAGCCATGCCTACTTATAGGGATAGATTTCAATACTGAATCTTACCCGGTTTTATTTTGATCTGTTCCTCTCCCCATAATCTCTGGCACAAAGGAGAACTTGATCTGAAGTACAAAGCAGTCTGCCAGTAATGTAATGTAACTTTCAAAACCGTAGTAAATAATTTACAAATGCCACACAGAAAGCACTCTAAATTGATTAAATCTTAAGTAATTTTGTTTGACTGTGGTAGGGAATGAGGGTGACCTCAAATGTGGTCACAGTCACCACAGCAAACAAGAATAATTCAGCTTGGGCATATTTGCTCAGAGCTGGCAAACCAGAGGTATTATCTCTACTTTATGGATACAGATTTCACACTAAGTACGATGTAGATAAAGGTACAGTTCTCTTGTAAAAACAAAGCAAAAAAAAAAAAACAACTAGATTTACTGCCACAGATTTCTATCAGGAATCTGTGAATTGGACACTCAGCCTGACTAATGTGTTGGGGTTTGGGTTTATTTTTTTTTCAGTGTAAGTCTAGGACCTAAGTGACTTGTGCTTAAATCTGAATTGTTTTGTTTTGGATTCTGCTGGGGTTTGAGACCTGGCTGCTGAGTGCACTGTTCTAGGACACTGTGTTGGGCATTTGGATAAAGAGTTCAACTCGTGTTTGTTTACAGTGATATTAGACATTAAGAGGTTTATCCTGATGCTAGCTTTGCCTAAAGCTCAGAAATTGGAGATGACCCTGTGTTCCACATGGCCCAGCATTAGAGCAGAAGCCTGGTTCTGCTTGTTGCTACTGCTGACACAGTGCTCAGTGGGCCAAAAGAAAGGCTTCTCCATCTGTAAAACATGGATCAAGAGACATCTGTCCTAGAGAAAGCATGTTTCCAGTAGGATTACTACAGATAGTGTTCTGTTATTACCATGGTGCTACTTTCTGAGTGTTTAGGTGCATGGATGTGCCTGTGGTCTTCTATGCAACTCTATTGTGCATTAGCTATTGCTTCTGAAGTGTGTTTCCCTTCTCTTCAGCCTTGTACCTGAAGTATCTGCTGGTGTACTTCATTTGCCTTTCTAAGTGTCCCTTCTGTAAACTGTCTACTTTTTTCTTTTCTCCCTCTTCCAGACTATCCCACAGGTCTACACCTCTGGGATAAGCAAGAGGCCAGAGCATGTGGTGTAGATAATTTGGGCGCTTTTGAGGTCAAGGGCAAACTTCTGACTTGCTCAGCTGTTCATCCCATCTGTAAAATGGTAGTTGTGGTGCTGGGTACGGTCTTGTTGCAATGACAGAGGAAGGATGAGCTCTACCGAAACTGTTGAGAAAATGCTGGTTTTGTGTGGTTTGGTGAGTGCTCTTCCTCCCCTGAGCCTCATAGGGGGTCTGAGTTGCGGGAGGCTCTGAAGGGGGTTGAGGGTGTTGACCTTCCTGGAGCTAAAAGTCAGCCTTTCAAAATAGAACCATGCTCACTTTCTTCTGATAAATATGTTTGATAACAACTTCTATGGAACTTTCACTGGGCAATTAACAAAACCAAAAGCAAGCTGTTAAATTTTGTCTACAAAGCAATGCCTTAATTGGCCACTGGCTTTCCTGTTCTGGAATCTGGCGTTTTAATTCAGTGACTTCGCTGAAGGGGAAACAATGCTTGAGATTTAATGGTGTGGCTGTTCATTCTTTTGTCTGATCTCTTCTTGCACCAGTGGCAGCAGAATGTGTGCCTGTGTGACTCCACTGTTAAATAAGAAGGCAGCTGGGAATTGGTATATGTGAGGAGTGAGTGGAATCACAGAACAGTACTTTCTGTATTTACCCAGTTGCTGGTTTACGTTAATGAATGCTCTTTAGGAGGAAATTAAAACCTTTCTGATGGATCTAAATGAGACATGTGGAGCAGCAGAAGGTAGTTTCCTGCAGCGGAATTTGATCCGACTCTCCGGATTTAACGCACTTTTGCCAGAAGTGCTGTAAGATTATTAAGGCATCACAACCTCATTTAGTTGTTTTGCAATCTGCTCTTAACCTTCATGCTGATGAGGCTGCTGTATAACAGGCATTGAAGGCCAGACCCTGTATGGCTTCAGTGCCTGGGAGCCCATGCCAGAGATCCCATTGAGGCCAGGTAGCAATGCAGCTGTGTTTTCACTCGAGATTAGGTGGAATGCTTGCCTTCAGGATGCAGACATGAGCGCACAGAGATGCTAAAGGCTATTGCATGCTGCTAGGTCTTGTCACTGAATTGCTCCTGCTTTCAGGGAGCCCCATGGAAATACCTTGATGGGGTTACCGGTCAACTCCTTCTCCTGTACCTAAATTTTGGTTGCATGTGGAAGCATGTGTGGCTGTGAAGGTGTTTACTGCTTTCATTAAATATTTCCATTAAACTAAATGTTTTCCTCCAGCAGGAGTGATCACTGATCTAACAACTTTTAATCAAGAGAATGATTTAGGTGATAAGGGAGAGCCTGAGATTTTTAGAAGGATGAAACATGATGCTTGCATGCACCTGTAAGCTGGGAACACTTCTGTGCTAGCTAAACCGAGTGTGGTGGGGGAATGCCTAGCTTAAAAACTCTACAGAACTTTGGCTGTGAACTAGTGCTCAGAGGAGCCTTGTCCTGTGATGGCTGCTTGGCTCTGGATTTCATGCTGGGGATGGGGTGGTGATGAGACTGGCACTGCCTGGATTTCAGCAGCAGTAAAGTGGTTACTTTGGTGTGTGATGGAATTTGTGGAGTTCAGTCTCTAAGCTTACCTTTTAGGACAGTTTCCAAAGTTATTTATGTGATAGAAAGTAGGTGCCTTTTCTGTCATGTTTGTTTTGGTTTTGTTTGCTTGGTTTTTATTGCATCCCTAATAAAATCAAAGCCAAAAGTATTTTCCTGATCTTAATGGAGGGGAAAACGCTTCACCTGTTCAGATGTTTCAAAGTTATGCACAGTGTCTACTTGCACCTTCAGCTGTCTTACTATCTTCATCCCTCTCTGCCCCTGCTAGCCCAAACTTTGGCTAGGAGTGGCGTAGCGCTTGTTTATTTTAAAGTACTTAAATCTCAGCTAAAATCTCAAATGTTAAAGTGTTTAGATTTTTGTGTTTAGATCTCTCCCAACAAAACCCCCCAGCAGTTCAAAGCAGCTAAATTCCTCAGGTTGCCTGTGAAAACTGCAGTCCCTACTGGTATGTACCAAGTATTTTGGGCCCTCTCTTAGTTCTGCTCCTTTGCTTCATCAGGAACTGTAAAAATAACTTTCTTTAGACAAAACCAAAGCATAATTTATTTTGCATTTGCCTCTTTATTCTACAACACAAGCAACATAAATAGTTTATAATTTTTTTGTTTTAAAATATTTCCATTTCAGAGTTCAGTCAGAGTAAAATATACACAAAATACAATTTGCAAAGCCAGCTGACAGTGACTGCCTGACCACTGGACACCCAAGGACCAAACAAAGCTAGCAGCACAACAGGACGTGGTGGACACGGGATGTGGCTCTCTAAAGAAGAGTAGATGGGTAGAGGGAGGAAACATGGATGAGACTGGGGAATCAGCTAGGTGTGAACTCAGTGGAAGGTAAACCCAATGTAAGCACTTGCTTGACAAGGGAATTTACAGTCTCTCTTAAAAAGGATTAGTGGCTCCTCCTGAATATACAGCTAGAGATGGAGTCCTGGGAATCATGTTTTGTGGTAAAATGCTTCCTATGGCAGCCATCATCATGGAAATAAACTCTGAATTTTTAAATTTTCAAACTGGAGAGGCTTAGATCTTTGGCAGAATGGAGTGTTCACTCCCTTTGGCTTGCTTTCAATTCTGGTTGAAGGGGCCGTGGACGTACGTTTGCAGTCTCAAATGATACCAAATAGGGAATAGGGAGAGAAAATGGGTGGGGAGGGGAACTGAAAGAAGATGCTCACTGCTGTTATGGCACTTTTCAATTTCTTGCTCCCATCTGCTCCAGCAAGCAGCATGCAGTGTAGGGCTCTGTCACCACCGTGCTCTGCCCTTTCTGGCTGTTCTTCCTTTGGAATCGATTCTGCTTTCCTCTGCAGAGCAGCGGGCTCAGGTGCCACAGCCTGCTTGCAGAGGTGATATTTGCCCCTTGCTTGAACCTGTGTGCCTGTGCTTCTCTGCTAGCTCAGCTCTCTTGTTTCATCTTGCTTTTTGTAGAAGCATGCCATTCCACTGCAGCCCACATGACCCAGGTGCATGGACAAGAACTAGGGCCCTAGTGCTCCATGGTATTTAGATGAAATCTATGGAAATACATAACTACTTTTTGAAAAGTGGGATGTTGGGGTAAAAGGGTTAAAATAGATCCTGTTGCCATGTTTCTTAACGAAAAATATCTTCCATGAACACAGTTCCCTGATTCAGTGAGGCAGTGGAGACTATGCAAGCCTCAACTTGTGAACTTGCCAAAAATAAAGAGAATTTGAGGGATATGTTCCCACAGGCAAGCTCATTATTGCATTAATCCAGGATCACACAGTATAGCTCCACTGAGATAGCCACAGAATTAGGGCATTTCTTCTTCCCTCTGCTTTTAATTTTTAGCTTGGAGACCTCCGAGCACTCAGTGAAAAGGTTGATGCGTACTTACACCATGTGCTTTTTTATTCTTTCTTTTTAATTAGCCGGCACTCCATGTTTGGCCAAAGCTGGATTTTTAATATGATACCATACAGTTAATGTTATGTATAAAGTGCATGCTCTGAGGGGGATCAGTGGGAATGCCAGAAAGAGGCACTACTTCTTCCTTACAGCTGTACAACTTCCTCAAGTCACAGGCAAGTTGCTGGTGAGGGCTGCCAAGAGACCCTTAGGTTGTGTCCCTATAGAAGCCCTACTGAAAATAGAGAGGTTCAGTGAAGAGGGATCTTTAGCTGCCAGAGGCTGTTACCTACATTGGATAAAATCCAATGTTTGTGCTTCTGTGCTACGGTAACTTGGACCTTTTGTACTAGAAAGGAAGATAAACTTAATTTTTTTTAATTGATGGTATTGCATTATTTCTTCAAACAATTGTGGAATGATCAGAAATTGGAAAAAACTAACGGTATTTCGTGTCATATGACATGATTAGCACTGTACATAGATCTTCTCAGAAATTACTTTAACTATAGTAACAGGTAAGTAGCTTGCTTATGCATAAATTGTAGCACAACCCCACAAAAGGACAAGGAAAGAAAGCACTTCATTTTTTTTTTTGATGAATTAAAAAGAATTCATCACTGAGTAACAGCATTTCTAGATTGGATTGCTGAAGGTGAAAATAGCTGAAGCACATGCTCAATATCTGAATAAGCTTTTACACAGATGAACTAGGGATAAATAAATTGCTTTGGCTTGCTATGGTGAGCTTCCTACATGTTAAAACTGTACCTGTGCAAAAATGAACGTTCTAGGTTTTGGGTGCTGGGATGCATGGGATTATGTGCTGGTTCTTGTGGGTTTTTCAAGCAAGAGGGTTATAGAGGACAGCAGCAGAGCTGATAACATCAGGAACTGTACAGGACTTCCCCATTCCTGAGAACTTGTGAACCTGTGTACAGGGATTGAGGAATTCAAGGACTGGGTCCTGAGTATTAACCAGGTATGTAACTCACACTGGTTCTGACAGCTTAGGCACTCTGAGTGAGGGCTTCAGCTGTCAAGAGAGGTACATAATACAGGCAGTGTACAGGCCTGGACCTCTCTACTTGCTAACTTGCTTGCCACTTGATTCACACTAGTGCTACACTGAGCTCTGCAGATACTGAGATGCTACTATATCAAGTGCAGATGGGCATTACATGTGGTAACACAAGGTATTGAGAGGTGGGGGCTAGATCTTTGGCAGCTGAGGATTTGTCAGTGAATTTTACAGTAAGGTTTAGGTTTTAAACAAAAATTGAAGCTAACATGGAAAGGCAAAGTACCTTACATGTCCCAGGTGTAAACTTGGCCTTGACATGAGCCAACTGCAGTCCCGAGGACATGATTTTTTTTTATCTGTCATGAGGCAAAAGCCTGTGCTTGGAGTTTTACAAGGAAAGCTTTGCGCAGGTCTGTGTAAATCTTTCCCTAATAATTATTTCTAGGTGCTAAAATAAGTCATTTATTCTCACATGAGTGTTTATCCCTAGGAGAGTATTAAATCTGTATCTTCATGTCTTAAAGACATATAAGTGTGTTAACCAAGAGATAGTGGTGGTAATTCTATGGCAGCTGAACGCTCAGAAAAGACTGCTGTGGGAAGTTACCAGAACAACCATTATGCATTGTCAGTGGGACACAAACACGCAGGGAGCATGATAAACATACTACAAATGTGGGTATTGCTCTGTAAAAATATGCAGAATACTCAGAGTATGAAAGTGTCTGGAGCTCCATGAATCTATATGTAGACACATCAGTCATCTCATATCTCTATAAAGTCATACTACAGAATGAAGTGCAAACATATGCAATGGCCTGAAGACCACATCAGTTGAGATCAAACCTTGCCCCTGTTACACAAGAAAAGTGGCACTTTCTGGAGGAATACACTGTTTTCTTCAGCTTTAAATATTTGCACGGGGATGAACTATTCCATGGGCATAAAGGCAGCTGATGCTGGCCAACAGCATCTTTCTCTATCAGTGGCTGTCTATAATATTTTAAATGTGACGTTGTTGCCTCTAATTGCTGCGGGAGCCCTGAGGAGGGCAGTGTCAGCTAGGCAAAAGCAGCAGAGGGACACTTTTTAAGCAGCTCAGTTAAATAAAAATGTGGTCATTAACCACAGTAAAGAGAGGAGAAGTTCAGACTATAATACACAGACTGACCTTTTTTTAAGGCTCAAATGTTCTGACAGAACAATAAAGTATGTGCTGATGTTAGCTCATGCATTCTGTTATGGGCCTGTAAATAAGGATCTGAATGTGTTATGTGAGAAAGACACATGTAGATACAAGGGCTACCTACTTTGTGCTATTGCCTGAGGTGCTTTCCCATTTACAAGTGGAAAGCAGGAAAGCAGCAGTAGCAGGAAAGCAGTACAGCTGGACATGATTGGGATGGTACTGTCACTCCTAGAGTTCTTTCTTCTGTTTTACATAAGGATTTTGTATTGCAACCAAAAAACACAAAACCACAGTGTTTCCTGGATGTTAAGCCCTCTGCTGGAGTCTGGAGTGATTCCACTGGTACTGTTATCAGTTTTACTTCTCCAACATGTTTTAGGGATTTACTTTAGTACAGCAAGGATCTGCATCCATTCCATGCATGAATAATGAAAAACATGGGTGTTTTGCATAGTTTTATTCTGATTTCTGTTGTTGCCTAATTAATGTACCGCTTTAAAAGCAGCTATCTATAGATGGCCAGTAAGAGCTTCCACAAAATTATAACCAACTTGTCTACCTACCTGAAGATGTGTAAGAAAGACATGGCAACAGAAATCTAACCATGCCACAACTCTCCCATGTAACAAGGTCTAATTGCACCTTTCCTTAAGGAAATATTAAAATTGTTTGGGGAAAATTGACCATTGCTAAAATTACTTCTTTGTAAAGTCAATGTTGGTGGCAAGAAAGAGTTGGTTTTACGGGTTTTTTATGTCCTTGAAAGAATTTAGCAAAGGAAAGTTTTGAAAGAAAGAGAAACAGTGTGACTGACACTACAGAAATTTAGGGACAAATATTCCCTGCGCAAGTCTAGCAGGTTATAAATGGGAATTGGGAAATGGAGGGAAAAGGCAGGAGGATAGTGTCAGACCCTTAGTAAAAACATCAGCTTGAGTGATGGCTGTTCAGTGGAGCCTCTTGGCTCCCTCTGTTTCTCTATGTTTAAGATGCTAAAAGGAGTTAGCTGTGCAAAATCAGGGCCTGATATAAAGAGGTGCCATTCTGAAGATGGAGGGAGCAAGGACTGAAGCTGTATATTTAGTTGGTGGGCACATTTTAAAAGCCTTGGCAGGATATCATTACGTGGTCACCTAAGATTAAAATCAATTTACTTTCAACAAATTATTTCAACTTCTAATCAACAAATTATGTAGTATGGGAGTACGAGATGAAGTGTCCCAGAGGCTGTGACATAATTTGTGCAGCAGGTAACCCTTTGCTGTTTCTAGTGTGAACAGCATCAAACATTTTTTGATAACACAATAGTCAAGCCCTCCCCTTAATATCAGCAAATGGTAGTAGTCGCTATAGGAGTGCTGCACAGAGGGGAATGTACCTCCATGACACTCTCTCCACTTCAATTTACAGCAGCAGACAAGAAATGGGAGAGAAACAAGAAAAATACCTTCCTTTCAGAATACTTTTTTATCTCAATTCAGCTCAATGTGGAGTAATAAGCTAAGTTTAACAAAGGTGATAATGGTCTTCCTGGCTACAGCTGCCTATGTAAGCAAACATTTCCAGATAGAAGCATACACTAACTTAGCTGCAGTGTTGCTTAAACCAGAACACTTTACTCTGTTAAGCTGAATGTTGGATATTGGCACATGCTGGTATTTGCTCTGTGGTGTGTCTTCCCCAGGTTCACAGGAAACAGCAAAACAAATTTCCTTGTTGCCCTTAGAGGGAACTAAACACACGGAAAAATGATCAGCTGTGTAGGTGTAGCTGAAGAGGCAGACTGAGTAGTGTTGTAGAGAGAGCAGCTTTGACAGTGCTATTTGTCTTAAAGCAATACCCCACAAGAGCAAGGAAAGGATGAATAGTCTGTGCTTGGTTCACCAGTTTTAGACTTGGGATACTTTAATAATCACTTATTAGCTACCCCAAATGTGACCAGATTTCAAAGGCGCCTGTCAGAGCAAAATAAATCTCTGCTTACTTTCTCTAGTGAGTGAGGCATATTAGTAATTGCAATTACTAGAGTAATCTTTACTTGGCTTTCTTCTCTCGTGCTTATTTCAGAAGGGAAAAAAGTTACCTTAAACAAATGTCAGGTTTCTACTTGTCTCACAGCCCCACCTTTTCCCTGCCTTCTATTTATTTCTTTTTTTAAAGTTACATAGGCTTACTGTTCTGGTTTGACATCCAGATAACAGTTGTGTTCACAGCTAATTGTAAGTATGGAATTTCTGCTGCAGTTTATTGTGGCTCCCACTGTTGCAAATTTGAATTGAAATGAAGGATACTGAAATATATCACCCCTTTAGGTACCAGCCTGATTTACTGGTAGTTTCTGGGGCCATCCCAGAGACCATGCTGGGCATACTCATGCTTTGCCATCTTTCCTAGTGTGAGTGAGGGGGACACAGTCTCAAGCAGACATAAGATATACATCGACAAGCTCATTGTTTCTTAATGTACCACCAACAAATAGGCAATTAATGAACCCCAAGTACTTCTTTGCAGTATACCTTTGATGTCTTCTCCCCTTTGCAACAGAGCACAGCAAGGTTTAAATGATGATGTCATAAACTCGTCCCACTCTTCCCAGCCATTCCCGTACTGCTTGACGGACACGGATATCTGTCACGTGGCAGGTCAGCTGGCTGATACAGGGAAATACCACTGGCTGCAGGGCTGTGAAAGTTTGGTCTGGCAGGGCCTGAATCTGGTTGAGAACTGTCAGCACCATGTTGGTCCATGCCTACAGACAAACAAATTTGATACAAAAAATGACTCTTTAGAAGACCTGTAAGTCATTGTTTGGTTTTGTATTGCCGGTATCGTGCTCATCTTTCATCATCTTTAATTTCATCCCATAATGAACAAAGGTTTATGCTTTCAAAGATTTGCTGACAAGGACATGCAGGCAGCAAGTTTCTGTTTAGCAATGGAGCCTGCTGTTTCTGCAATGGAATTAGCAACAGCCATTCTTAAGTATGAAAGCATTGTGACAAGCAGCATGACATTTTCAAAAGCCTTAAGTGGGCTAGAGCCCTTAGCAGTAAGCAATGGGTTCACTGTAGGCTGCTAGTTCTTAAGACTAAGAAGTGCAGCTTTGGCACCAGTCACAGAAGCACTCCTGAAAGCTGTCCTAGTGCAGGCATGACAGCACTTCCCTGAAAACTGATTCTTTTGGATAAAATAGAATTAGGTTTTTATCAGTGCCAGCTTCTGAATATTCAGTCCTCATCATGATTCACTCTTTAAGTAATGAAGACATATTCTAATAATCAAAATCTATAAAAAAATAGATATTCTTTTAATTACTGCTACTATTGTTGGCATTCTACAGGCATATCCTACCTGTATTTGGGCCTCAGCATCCCTAACAGATATATTCAGGGAGCTGACTGTGGATCCTGAGCGTGGTCTCTTCTCTTGTCTCAGGATCTCCGGACCAGCACTGAATGAATGTCTCATTTGACCTTGATCTATAAGATGTTGTGGCCGCTGGAGTATGGGTGAGTCTGGCCCTCTTGAGCTGAGAAGTTCTCCTTTCTTTTCCACTTTGACCTCTTTGGTGAAGGATGTCATGGCCTGTTGCTGCTTTCTTTTCTTGTATTCTGTCATGAACTTGGAGATAGTTTTGTCAGCGGCTATGGTGTAGATCTTGTTGCCAGCACTCTCCCACCATTCTTTTTTCCTGGTTTGCTCTTTTTTCTCTGGTTTAGGGCTTAGGGGTGGGGGTAGTAGCAATATTTCTCCACTCCCTCCTCGGGGTGTCAGGCTGTCTCCTGGCTGATCTCTGATTTGACTCCGATCGTCTTCTGATGGTGTGTCCTTCCCAGATGGCCCTCCAGTCGATGGGGTGGAGGTTTCTGAGTGAAAGGATGGTAAAATGAAGAAAGGGTCACCTTTGAATGCTGGAGGCTCCTCTACATTATTCTCCAAGTCCAAATGCATCTGGATATAGTTATTGCACAGTTCCATGCAGAGCTTATGAAGCCTCTTGATAAGCCATCCCCAGTCTGCATTGCTGACAGGCTGTACACTCAGAGATGGTATTCGAGCCCTCCACTGTCTCTTCTCCTTCCCTCGTGGAGGACTGACCTGGGCAGTTTCTTCAAAAATGTCTTCATCTTCTGAAGAACACTGCTGTGATGAGTCTGTGCTTCTCTCATCATCCTCAAAGAGGAACTTTTTCACTTGCTCTGCTGTGATGTTCTCCTGGTTTGTCAGGATTGCACAAATCAAAGCATGGAAGTAGATGTTGAAGCTCATTGCTGACTGGCGATACAAATTGGCAGCTCCACTAATGCCAGAAACCTTTTTTAGCAAACACTTCAATCCAGGTCTGGTGTCAAACTCTCTGGCTGTTCTGTAGGAGTCCAGCAGTAGGTCAAAGATGACAGCCAGGTTTTGCATGGAGATGTACCTGAGAAAACCAGCCAACTTGTTTTCTGGCACTTGTATTGTCATTTTCTCCTCCAAGTTAGAAGGGCCTTTCACAAATTCTTCCAGTAAGATGTCATATAAATTCTGGAGCAGTACTTGGTGGGACAGCAAACTCACCACTATTGTCCTGAAAGGAATACTTGGTAAACCAAGCATGGGAAGGAAAACCAAAGAATTAAAATGGTGCAGTGTGCTTTTACAGGAATCCTTAATGCTTCAGAATCTAATGTGTGAAAGGCCAAATTTTCACAGCTTTGTTACAAAAAAGTGGAGGAGATAAAGGTGTCTTTCAGTTACTTTTTCAAATACTATCCTAGAAAGAAAGACACTTATCTTGATTAAGATAAATAGCTGCCTATGGCAAGCATGCTAATAGCACCTGTTGCAGAGACAATATTAAAACAAAGCTCTATTATAATTTTGATGCTTTTCTCCAGAGATGTTCAACACTGAGGGATTAAATATTCTGTGTTTCAATTTCATGGCAGCTGCAAGTTCTTTCAACGTTTCAGCCTGCCATAACTCAGGAATTTGTTAACAAAGTTATTCCTCCACTAGTATTTCAGCCAAGCTTAACTTTGCCATGACAAATAGGCCAAAACTAGTTTAATACTTGGTTTCTATTTCCATTAATGCCAGGAGTATTGCTTAAAAATAAAACACAAAGAACCAACCAACCAACAAAAAAACATCTACAGAAACACCAGCAGTGCAATGGAGCATGGAAAAAAAGCTTAAGTCTTGCTGACAGCACATTTCATTGTTTGCTCTTAAGACTTCAACTTGAACACTGAGAGCCTAGCACGGAAATAACTATTCCTAACCCTGTTTCTTACATGTAATCCTGAGTGACTCCTAGGTGCGCTCCTGTTAGAGATGCTGTGACTTGTTCTAGATCTCACTGAGTTTTCAATTGCACAGGAAGCCAGGAATGGCTAATTCCTTCCACCAAAGTTTCAGGTCATCCACCAGTGAATAACATTGAGAGGCTTACAGGCAAGGGAGGCTAGGAAGAAGGGGTGGACACGATTGTTGTTTGGTATCTCATGGATTTAAAATTGTAAATTGTGAAACCTTTCTTAAATGCCTTAAGATAGAGCCTTTGAATAAGATTATAGAGGTGATGTTTTAAATGGAGCTGACACTGTTACACATAGTAATACTTGTTTTGATTTAGGGAACTATGATGGGTCACATTTTAATTAGCATTGCTATCAAGTGAGAAAAATTTTTCAGTTTGCTTGCAATACTAAAGTTTAGGTCTAGGTCAAAGTAAATTCATGTAATATCAAATGTTCAGTTGTAGACATTTAATTTTTTTTTTGTTGCAAAAATTGTTCTACTTTCATTAAACAACTTTCAAAAGTGTTTCCAAAATGACAAAACAAACAAAAAAAAAAACCAACTTTTTTTTTCTTTTTTTATTTTTTGAGAAATCATAGCAAAACAAAGTTTAGAGAATGTAACATTAAAAAAAAAAAACAAGTTCAGACAAAACTCTGCTGCTTGGGTTAATTTATCTGTGTCAGTTTGCTTACCATGACACAGCTATCACTGCTGATATATTAGTAAAATGTAGTAGTCTTATTATCTGACAGTGCTAAAATCTTGATGATTAATACATACATTGGAGCTTTTTATGGGGAAGTCATTTTCTGCTGTAAAAATCATTAGAGACTGACTCAGAAAAGCTCTTAAGAGCACATATAAAGTTAAATGAGTGTTTGCATTGATTTCAAGAGACTAATCTTATTCAAAAACCAGGATCAAGATGAAGGAGATCTGATTTCCTTGTAAAAGCCAAAAAGGCAATTTACAAGGATAGTCTGAAGTCCTGCTCAGTTCCAAAAAAAACTAGTACAGAACTATAGGTGAAAACCCACAAAGCCAAAGCTGGTTAAGGATAGGATTTTCTTATTCTACCTAAAGTTTCAAACTGAAATATATTATTACTTTTTAGGAAGAAAAAAAGCTCCCTTACCCCAGCTTCCTGTGAAACGATGCAGCATTAAGGAAACAAAAGCAAAAAGGGAGAAGAGAAACTCCACTAAGGTTAAAGTAAAACTTTTGAAAGGCCACAGATACTAGCATGCAAGGCTGGCAGATTACTACACTGCTGTAGCAAATAACATGAAAAACAGTGGCAGAGTCAAACTTTGAGCCCAACCGGTGGAAAAATAAGCATTGCTGGGGTAACATTTGCCTATTGGCATATACACTTTTTGCAGTTGTTTAGACAAAGCACAGTGTGAGAGCATTCAGAGTTTGTATTAATTGCAAGCTTGCTTTCTTTCTTTGTTTAAAGACAAGCAAGACCCATGCTACCTTTGCAAACACAGCCTGTTAGATTTGCATGGCCTTATGTGGCATGAGAGGGATGTACTCCAGTCTTGCTCTGTGTCATTATAACAGAAGAATGACCTGCAAACCTCTGGATAAAGCAGATATATTCCTGCCACAAGGGAAGGGGTTTAGGCTGTGATCTCAACCTTTCTTTGCTCAGGGCCTTGTTCTCTGAAGGTGAGGCAACAGAGCACGTGCTCTGGGGGGAAACTCCTGCACAGCTGTGTAAGAATACAAACATATTGCATGGCCTTTCTTCCTGTTCATCACACTCTGGCCCCTTGTTGCAAGCAATAGTTTAGTTTTGAATGATAATGCCTGAAGTGGTAGAGAAGCAGGTTTAGTATCTAGTAAAAGACAATTTCATGCCAAATGTTACATATCTTGCAATACAAACACAAACCCTGATTGCAAAATTCTAATTTTTGTCCCTGCTGAAGTTACAGCAGTTGTTTAAGCAACTGAGTGCAAGCAAAAAGAAATATTCTTTGACAAGATCAGACTGTCATGCAAATGCATGAGTTTCTGAGGTGGTAACATATAGAAGGACTTCCACAAAAATAAAGTGCCAAGCAAAACCAATGTTCCCTAGATCAATGTCTTGACAGTTTTGCAGCTTTGGATGTGGTTTCTTCAATTTATACTTCTCCAGTTTATCTATTAACTTTTTCTACCTTCTTAATCTGGTAATACTGATTTTAAACGACCATTAGTGATATTATTTCATTTGCTAGGTATCATTACAAATATAACAGTATTTCCAATGCTCTCTTCAAACAGAGATTTTTAACTCTACTTCTTAAAGAAAAGAATCTCGACATTGGAAAGATTTTCCTAGTGTTTCCTATGAGAATTCTTTTCTTAATTTAACCTACATTTCCTCTACTTGAAGGCTTTCTGTGACCTTATGTATCCTTCAGGTATTTGCAACTTACCAATTTTTACTGTCTATCAGAAACAGTTTCCTTATTTAGGTTTCTAAGGGCCACATTATAGACTCTGACACAGGCTCCTCTATAACAGCTCTTCCACATGCCTGCACACCAGTATATGATCACAGTAACATTTGGAAAGCGGACAGTAATAACCTATTATCTCCTTTCTCACAAAACCTAATTTTTATTTGATTGGTGCTTTTCATTTTTTGATGAGACCTATGGAGAGACATGGTTTGCCAGGCTCTGTTCACATCTCTGCCAGTCTTTTTTATCTTGCTTTTAGTGACACAGCATTTTCCTGATTAGATATTTTACCTTCTCTGGGTATGCCCATTTGGTTTTTTATCTGGTGGCAGGTCAATGATGAGCACGCATGACTGGGCATGTTCAAATCCTTCCTTGTTGCTAGGGGTCTTTGGGGAGCATTGGGTCTCCAGCATGAAGACCTAAAAAACAAGTTACATAAAGCAAACAGTTTAGCATTTGCACTGGGTCCTTGTTGGGGCTGAGAAAAGAATATCCTGCATTGTGAAAGATCTGTTATGATGACTTATTTTACAGTGATGGAGACAATGCAAGGTATCACTCCAGCAGAACTTCTCTGGAGCATGCTACTTTGGTAAAATAGCCTCAGAGGCCTGGGCTACCTTCAGACATCCAGCAGAGCACAGGATAAAAGACGGACATCTTGCTGTTTAAAGTTCTTTAAGACATAATGCCAAATGCTAAAACAACCTTTCTGCTGTCTGTATGCTACTTCAGGAAATACTGTGTATAGCAGAGAAAAGGACCTATTTGTAAAGTTAGCCTGTTGTTCCTAGAAAGATTGGTTGGAAGGTTTATTTTTAGCCATGAAGATCCAAGAGACACCCAACTTCCAATTCTGTGAGTGGAAAATGGGAAAAAAACTCTCAGTTGCTGTAGCTTTGTTTTGTAGTGTATTAGCCGTGTCAAATTCTCACTGAGGAAGACTCGGACTGCCACTGATAGTGTCTAAAAGAAAAGCGTATATGCCACACCTCCTGCTTTCTTGAGTTACATGTCTTTAAAACTTAAAACATTTTTTCTGTTCAAAGAAAAGTCTGCCCCTACCACATTATTTGTGATCACAAATCCTGGTCTGTGTGTCTCAGATTTTCAAGTAGCATGAGGGTATGATTAATCAAGTCAGAAATTGACACCAAACAGCTGTTGGCTCTTAAAAGATAAATCAGCTGCTTTCCCATGCTGAAACTGTCATACAATATTCACAGTTTTATGGTACCCTGTAGGTCATTAAGTTCAGTCTGCTGTATTTCAAATACTTGTTTCTTATTACCATGTTCACAAAATGAACAACCTCTACTGTAGTCAAAAGGACCCTGAGAAGGTTGTCTCCAAGCTTCCTCTGCTGATTAGGAGTTAGTGGTGAGTGTTAAACCATTTGTTAAATGTCAGCATTAACCTCTAGTTCACAGAAACTCTCTGTTCTCTGCAATCTATACCAGGTATTTATAGAGAAAATTCCTCTTCAAATTCTCCTCTGATAGTCCGAACAAATATCGTTTCTCTGGCTTTTGTTATCACAGTCTCTGTTGTAGTGCATTTGTTGTCCTTTGAATTTATCATTCTTTAACAGAGTAATCAGAAATGTATATGACATTCTAGATGAGGATTCATAGTGAAACTACTATTTCCCCTTCTCTGTCAATCAGAAATGTTTCTACTGATGTATGCTAGGGTTCATGGTTTTAAAACTACATTACACAGTAGGCTTATTGTCAGTCCTCCTCAGGTACCTAGGCATCCTTCCCCATCCTAGACATTCCTACTTACATGGGGCCACTTTTAAGTTTGGTTTGGTTTTTTTTTTTTTTTTGTTTTCTGGGTTTTATTACTTTTTCTCAATGCTACTGTTAGACAAATAAATGTTAGTTAGGTGATGAGGAAGTCTTTGCCCATAGGGTTTGTGAGGAAGGCAGTTGTAAAAATGTACTTTCAGAAGGAAAAGTCCCCAGTTTGAAAGATTTTTCAACTTCCCCTGAAACATCAGTCAGTACCTGTTGTGCCATGGCTCTGATTCTCCAGTATTCAGCTTCAGCACTTGGTGAGAGGGAGGGGGCTGCCACCTTCACTTCACAAGCATCTCCACTAAAGCTTTCAGAACCACTGTGGAAATAGCCCAATAGGTTCTATAGAGAGACACAACATCAGACTTTCACTGTGTGTTAAACAAAGTCAGCAACTGCAGCATTGTCCAGTCTCTTTGTGTGTCATACAAGGTTCAGAGTAATCTGTTCCATTACCATAAGCTGGTCACCTGTTCCTTAGCATTTGAGGTATCCGATGTAAAGGTGATATAACTTCTTATGTGCTCCAGCCTGTGGTGACTTGACAAGACTTTTTGGTTACAACAAAGATAGTGAGCTGAGAAATAATCTATGGAGAGATAGTGGGAGGTCTCCCTGCCCATGGCAGGGGGGTTGGAACTAGATGATCTTAAGGTCCTTTCCAGCCCTAACTATTCTATGATTCTATGGAGAATGCAGCTACAGGATCAGGTAAGCAACTTTGTCTTCTGCCTAGTTTCAGCTGGTTCAGAGGAATAAATGGATCAAATAGTAAGTTTTCACCTTCTGATTTCATACTGGCAAGGAAATTTAAAGTCAGCATGGATTGTTAGCAGCTAGTGTGGTCTGAACATGGTTTAGAAAACCTGATTACAATCTCCACTGTTGATATACTACCTTTCATTGTGAATTGACAAAATAACAGAAGCTAGCACATAATCCTTACACTTCTTTTCCTGGCTTTGTACCAAGACATTTTTCTGAAGAAGAAGAAGCAACCTGTCCAAAGTTAGTGAATCTGTAACTAATGTGGTTATGTTTTGACTGTCAGAAAAAAAGGCAGTTTACCTTTACTGGCTCCAGAGTGGCAGAGAATGCATCTTGCAAGGCACAACATGCAAGCCTCCACATCTCTTCAGTAAAAACAGGCCCTGCTGTTACTAACACATACCTGCAATGATATGAGAAAACACTACCATGTTCAAGAAAGAGCTGGACAATTCTTACTTAATAGGAGAAGGCTGAAAACAGAACAAACGGCCTACTTGGTGACTAGATAATGATATTCAACTTCCCCAGTTGTTATTCTGACCTATTTTTGTAATTACACTGTAGTTTTGAGGGTATTTTTTCCTTTGCTTTTCCTCTTTAAGTAGTCATCTTGCCAGGACAAGAACCACATATTGTGTAATTATATAATACAGTGCTTATTTTGATTGTGACTGTAAGAACCTGGAGACTATGAAAGGCATTAATTACCTCTAAAGACCTGTGAATTCCAACTGAAAGACCCTTGATTATTTTTACTAAGGATTAATTATTGACTAACTTCATATATATAATATACAAGTGCTTTTTATGGGAATCATACACATAGTAACACCTAAAATCACAGGTTCTGAAGCAGACTGAAACCAGCAAGAGAAACTTAGCAAGTCCAAAATTTACTATTCAAATAACAAGAGATAGATGTATTGTAGACTTATTTCAAGATGTTAGAAAACTTAATCAGTAGTGGAGTTCTTCAAATATATGAAGACATCCTGTTTTGAATATGCTAACAGAGTGAACAGACTGTGTGTACCTGATACAAGAGCAGCCAACTCTGGAAATAATTTCTGTTGGTTCTGCTACACAGGCTACGAGCAACTTGAAAAGTTCTTTCAGCATAGTATTAATCATATTTTCATAACCAATATCTAGAAGGAAAAGATACAGACTGGTTTTAATATCATCACTTTTTCATTATAATTAAAGTCTTGCTACACTTATTGCTATTCAGAGAGTTTGCAAGCCCAAATTGCTTTTATGCAGCTACCACTGAAGTTCCATTTTGAACTATGTATCACATCAAACTGAAATAAGAACAATCCTTTTGATATTAACATTAAAAAATGTCTGAACTTAAGTGGTACTGGAGAATTTCAGTTAAAGCCTGTTTCTGATATTCTAGTTCTTTCTGATCAAAGTCTTCGAATCTTCTTTTGGAAAGTATAATGTACAATGTGATGACTTAATTTTGAAGATAGCTCAGCTCTGGGCAGGAAGCTGGACTAAATAACTTCCATAGGTCTGAACAAGTCTGGTTTTTTTTTTTTCCATAATTATAAACCCTATAAAGAAATTAAACCCCCCAACCCAAACAAACAAATTTTCAACCCTCCTCCTCTTTATGCTTGAGCAAACAAAAGACAATGAAACCATCTCCCCAAGTAGCTACTCAGTAATGTATCACTGGTGTCTGTCAGTAGATGAGACAGTACAATCACATACCTGAGTGTATGAAATTTTGAATATGCTCCACTACGAGTTCACAGGAAAGGCCAATGGCATGCTTGAAATTTGCAGATGCCACATCCCAATATGAATGGTCACCATGGCTGCGATGGAGCCAAAGAGACATCGTGGGAAGAAGAAGATGTACAACTGCATAAATGCCAAATCCTGGTCCTTAAAATAAACATAATGGTGGTTGTACATTTTTTGCTTACAAAGCCTATACGCACAGTCAATTTGCTAAGCTTTTCCAAGCTTCTTGCGAGGTATGTTGCTAAAGAAAGCAGGTTCTAAAACATTTTTTGTGGGATGAGAGGAGTAAGCTGTTTTGGATCAAGTTGTGAGGTAGGATATGAACACTTAGCCAACTGTTTACCTGCTGTCTTTACCAAGCAGGTCTACAGGACTATATAATTTTCTTTTTCTATTTCCTCGACACCAGGCAAACTTTTTGTGTGACTACAACATTGATAAGAGTACTCCACCTCTTTATTTGGGCAATAAGAATAAGAGCATACTTAACAGACTCTTACAAGATGCCTTTTGTCAACACAGAACAATGTACTAACTGGATTACGCTCTAAGAAAATCCCTTTCCACTTAAGAATGTCTTCGTGCAGCTCTAGCATGAGTAATACACTTTACAAAATGGGTTTAGGATGCTAAAAGTTTTGGGTAAGGGCTCTACTAGCTTGTATTTAATTAAGCTCTTTCATTACCAGGTGTTTTGGCAACATCCCTCAGCAACTCAAACAGCAGATCCAAAGTAGGAGGCTGGTGCTGACGGGGACAGTTGGATATGGCAGTTGTTAATTCTTCTAGCAGAATAATCCAGACATTGATAAGGCCTACAAGTAAGGAAACAAAGATTAAAAACCATGAGTGAGATACTGCACTGTCTGCTGAACTTGCCCTCAGACAGTGATGGAGGCTAAGAAATCATGGGTTCTTGCATGATGACTTGCTGCGTATTGGTGTGGACAATATCAATTTTGAGGTGAGTATCCCCTTTTCCTTCCCTTTTTATTACGTTTGTGTTTTATCCCGACTTCCTCCTCCACAAATACCTCATTCTGGTCTTCTTTCTTAGTTTACTACTCCTGCTAGTCCAGCCTCTTTAACCTTGCCTGGGCATTTTGAATTTTTTTTTTAATGGGAGGTTTTACACATCTCATGAGCATTGCAAATGCTGCCAGAATGGAGCATACTCATTTAGGTTATGCTTTTGCATAAGGATCAAAGGTGACTAGCCATAATTTTACTGTCTCTGGTACCCAGAATAGAGCAGCAATAATGCCTCATGAAGTATCATCAAGCTGCTGCATATGTCATGTTTAGATGTTAAGAGACCACAGACAGAAGTCTATTAAATGTGGATACAGCAAAGCTGGACAACTACCAAGCAGCAGTTAGGATACAGGCAGTTCTGTGAGTTCATATCTACATTAGCAGTTGTGTATGTTCTAGAAGATTCTAGGGTACAACTAGTTTTCATTTAAAAAAAAGGATTTTACTTCGGTTCACTAGTGAGCCCACCTTCTCTGCCACTGGCAGCCCTGCTGGAGCAGGACCAGAGAAGTGCAGTGAAGCTGGTGAAGAGCCTAGAGCACAAGTCTTATGAAGAGAAGCTGAGGGAACTGGGGTTGTTTGCCTGAAGAAGAAGCTGAGGGGGGACCTTATCACTCCTTACAACTACCTGAAAGGAGGCTGTAGCAAGGTGGGTGTCAGTCCCATCCCAAAACATAGGAAAAGGAAAATAAAAATGTGTTAGTGGATTTGTTTGGTTGGTTTGTTTTTTTGTGTTTGTTTTTTTTGTTTTAAACAAGGATTTGTGGGACAACCCATGTGATTGGAAGAGCCTAGATAAAAGTAGGTAACTAGACTTATTCTGGTAAAGCACATGAATGAAAGGCACTGGAGTCAGCCTGCTTTCTGTGTGGATGGAGCTGGCTCTTCACAGGGACAGCCAGGTCAGTACTTCAGTACTTCAGATATTTCAAAAGCGTACTGCTTCCAAGTGCCATCATGAGTCCAGAAGCAGTAAAGCTGCTAGGTCCACACAGACCTAGTTCATCAAACACCTGATTAATCTACAACTCATATAACCACATAAATGATCAGGAGACAAATGCTGCTTGTTTTCCTGAAGGTCATAGCACTTTTTATGGACTTCAGAATTACACCATTTAGTTCAATAGACCACAGGACAGAACTTTGGAAACATATTTAAATGTACTCTTTTTCTTTCTAAACTCAACTCAACACTGCTGTTTTTCCTGGTAAAGGCAAGCCTGCCAAGACCAACTTTAAAAGGTTTTTACTCCTTCAGCTGTGCTCTAGAAAGCATCTTTGTGTTAGCTCTCAGAAATCAATACCAGCTTTATTATGGATATCAGAGTAATTAAAATATTAATTAAAATATTATGATCTTGTCCTATGAGAGAGGTTTTACTTTTCTCATATATAAGCTGTATCTTTTAATGTAAAGAAGGTGACATTACCTGAACTTCCAAACTCTGTGTGTGCACATCTGTGTGCATAGACAACAAAGAGGAAATAAACTATGAAGTTTTTCCCCCTCCTTTTTGCTTTTGGCAGTTGGCAAAACTTACAGTGATATGTGGAAGAAGCAATTGATTAGTTCTGCATTCACCACTTTCAATGCACTTACCAGTGTCATCATCAAAGTCGGAAAGGATGCACTCAATACCATCCTCACTACTGGCTGATTGCTCCTGCACTCTTCGGGGCAAGTTAACCAGCCGGCCACTGAGGAAGATGGGTTTCAGGGGCATTTTATAGATTTTGGTTAGTAACTTGGAGAGGGGAGGACGGAGAGAGAAAAAAAGGAGAAGAAAAGGTAAATGCGTATGGGAATATGGGAAAGTTTGTAAAAGCTGTCACACACAACACAGATATATAAAATAAAAGCTTATTACTATTACATACCGACTGCACCTATGACCTTAGAAGCTCCATCAATCAGCTGTACACAGAATATTTTGGAGCTCTGAAGGACTAAGTAAATAATGATAAAAGTACAGGTTTACTTCAGAGCTTCATTGCCTGGGTTGTCCATTTTGCAACAAATAATACACACTTTGTAGAATTGTGGTATAGCTGGGAACCTACCCATATTTTACCAGACTTTTCTAAAGTAAATGATGTATTTGCAATATACAGACAGGATTTCTTTTTAGTCATTCCTATTGTTCTTTGACTGCCAGGTTAAAAGATGTAACAAGATAAAAATTGGCTGCTTCTTTTAAAGAGGAGGAAATATTTCTGCCTCATTGTGAATTGGGATTTGTAAGGATGAGGAAGGGTGATGTGATGTGATGCGATGCACGTAACCTATAGATAGAACATACATTAGGTATACAGACAGGTATTCACTACATTTTCTTAGATGAACAAGATAGACAGTACAGATTGATATGTCTGCTATTTATTATTCTGAGCTGCCTCATTCTTTTCTCCTCTATATGTATGTACTGAATCCACCCATTATCTCTGAATTTAGATATTAAATCCTTTCAGATACGATAATATTCTTTGTTATGCATTTGCATTGTACCCAGAGAAAACATGGCCTGAGTCCAATAAAAAGACCTGTAGGTGCTACAGAAATACATAAAATCAGCAAAATCCACTCTAATAACCCTGGATAATAGTCTGTGCTGTGTGCAAGGAGATTACAGGAAACATGCCAGCATTCTAATTCTTAGAGATTTGCCCTGAGCTTCAGATAGGTTTTCATGGTACGCATAAGCTGCTGCTGCATTTTAGGGGGTACAACCTATTGCTCTTCTTAAGATCTGAGAATTCTTGGTTGGGTGGTTTGTTTGGGTTTTTTTCTGCCTTCATTCCCAACACTGTTTACAGTACCTGTTTCAATAAGAATGAATGTAGCTTTGGATATGTTACTGCTAGGTTTTGAACGCTCACATTTTCTCACATTCTTTGGGTTTGCGAGTTTTTAACTTCTCCGTTTTAGGTGGCTTAGAAGCTATGAGATTCCTTCAGATTGCCACTTTCCAGTGCAGGTCGTTACCACAGAATCTGGAGGTTTGAACTGTTTCCTAGGTCAGGTTAGTACATGTTCACCATACCTGAGAACATCTCCTGAGGTAATCAAGAGCGGGAAGGCACAAGTCTGTAGATGCAGGTCCTGATCCTGGCACACAGTCACCCATCTCCTTACAATCTACTTCCCCTGGGGACAGGAAAGGCAGTATTGGGAAGGATGGAAGAGAAACAAACATAGCATTAAGTTTCCATTTTCAGTCTGTTGTGCCCTAATGTCTGAACAGAATCCAAAACCCATCCTTTGTTTGATATTATTAGATGACAAGCAGATGATCCTCACGCAAACAGTACATTAGTACTGGTCACAGTTTATACATGGACTTTTATATGAATAAATGCTTTAATAAATACATGCCTGTTTCATAACTCTTTAGTAAAGTCTTTGAGAGTTCTTATAATCACACTTTATAGTCATCTGTCATATTGACCCATACCACTTTTTTCCACGGTTGCTCATATTCACCCTTTGCTTAATTAGTATGCTCATTTTTTCTATTCATTTTTGCCCCAGTGCCCTGGAAAATTCTTCTACCAAAACTTCTTCCTTTTAGATTATTTTATGTTTTGTGCTACAGTCTAATCAAGGTCCCAGTTTCATCTCTATGACAGCTTCAGGCTCTAGTGTCTCCATATCACAGCTATTACTAGTTCTGTGGCATCAGCATACTCCTGCTTTCAGGTCAGCTTTACCAAGTGTATTAAATAAGCTGATCAGTTCCAAGGCATCCAAAGGTCCTCCTTGGATAACTCCATTCACTCTAACATTTTCCTCACCTGTACAGTGTGTTTTCCTCCCCTCTCAGCCAATGTTCTGCCTACCCCAGAATATTTGGCTCATAACCATTTTTCCAATTTAGCCAAATACTTTCCATTCAGTGCCAGATCTGAAGCTTTACCAAGTGTCCATATACATTAACATTTTATTGCCTTAAAAGCTATTCTTCTCATAAAACACCACAGGATAAATATAAAATCCTTTTATTAAATCCAATTTTATTCTTCTTTCACTACATTTACTAGCCTTTTCTATGCCCTTAACTATTTCTTCCATAATGTATTTTAAAGTCCTGTCTGCTATTGAGATCAGCTAAATCAGCCAGTGAAGTTTGAATCCTTTAGTTTTATGTTAAAATGCACATAAATGGTAGCATATTTGCTATTGCTCAGTATTGAAATACTCCACGGTCCTATTACCTTTAATACAAAAACCAGGGGTTTTTTTTTGGCTTTTTTTTTTTTTTAATTACCATTAACCTCGATAAAATTTTGTTATCTAAATTATATATATATATAAAGTTATATGTGAATGAAGAAGAAACGTTATTCAATGTTTCATCTTGCTTTTTGACATGCGATCATAAAGTAGACAAACTTATAAGAAACCTAGAGACTTTCAAGTTCTCCAGAAGGAACACCAGTTCCCTCTACTGGCACAGGACATGCAAGTTTATTTCTCTTTTGTAGTAATAATTACAGTTCCAGTCTGTCAACACAAGCTGAATTTTGCCCCTGCTGAAAATGATGATAAAATAGCTTAACAAGAGGAGAGTAACATTAAAGACTAGATCTGCTGCAGTAAGGTGCATCTTTTAAATCAAAGTCCCTTAGAGACCTAGATACCTCTAGGGACTAATATAAATGTAAAACATGAAAGCCCCATTTTACCACTCATTAGAAGTTTTGCAAATTAAATAAAGAAGAAAAATATCATTGCCACAGTTCAATGAAGTGTCAAATTCTATTGATCAAGGCAAGCCAGGGAACACAAATGGGGCAGAAAGACTCAACACCTTTGCTTTTGTTCTGAAGTTTGGTGAAGCGCCACAACTACCCTGCAGACACATTGACCTGACATGCTTGGTCTCTACTGCCCTCAGAAATGTAACAAAACACTAGCCATGGGGACAGAGTGTTGCTGGTTGCCATGCTCAGGATCCTACAGGGGAGTCAGCAGGCTTTCAGTGTTGCATACACCAGACTACTGCTGCTGAGGTAGGCAAGGGAAGAAAGGACAGACAATAAGCAAGTCCTGATGCAAACTAGGATCAAATGAAGCAGACATTTAATAGAGAGATACATCTTTGCTGCTGTAACAACTTGAAGAATTGATAGCATTAGAAGTGTTCCTGAAATAATCCCTTAGTCTTCATTTTATTTTATTTTAAAGCATTCTGAACTCAATTTTGTCACCGCCTCTCTCTTCCCTACCATACTATGCATTACAAAACTGAATTCTATTCTTCTGCAGCACCAACTTTGACATATCATGACTTAATAGGATACAAAGAAAATAAAAATATTTACCCAGTCCTTTGACAAACTTCATAAGGCACATAATATAACTGGTGGCAGCATTGGCAAAGACCTGGATGCTGTCTGTGTTTAGAAATGCTTCAAAGACATCAAACACTGGAGCCTGGCGTTTCCCTGTGACAATAACGAGATGTGAACTCTTCCCCATGCCCCGTAAAGTTGATTTTCCAACAGTTTTTTAACAATTTAACTGAATCTGTAGAATCTCTTCTATTCTGGGCAAAGAAATTACAAGTAAGACCTCCTATTTCTCCTGAGGTAATTTCTGTAGCCCTTAGGAGAAAGTGATACAGACTCCCTGCTTTGCCTTATCTGTGAAAAATAACAGCTTATGCCTGCCCAGATAGTAAGAGCAGGCTTGAGCTGTTGATCTCAGCATAGTAGCTAACACTTCTGTTTGGTGCAGGCTTGCGGTTTAGTTCTTGGTAACTGCTAAGGTGACAGCAGTCACACTGAGAACTATCCAAACTACACAGTAACAAAAAAAAGCCTTACTTTTTCTATGTGGATTATTGGTAAGAAGTAGGAAAACCATATCCCTTACACATGACTTGTAACATTTAAAAATACTAAAATGCTTTCTAATAGCAAAAGAACAATTTAAAGTGATTTTCCCTTACAACCCAGTTTCCACACAAGCAAACATCTCTGTGAGAGATGCAGAATCACTCTTATTACAGCAAACATGGTTTGAAATAGCACTAGTAATTTGAAGCCTTGACGTTAAATGTCTGGACAAGCACTTGCCTAGATTATCCCACTAAGTTACCCTCGTGTAAGAGCAACAGGTTTCACATAGTAAGAAAGACAGGCCATACAAGACACAGTGGTTTTATACAGCATGCTTCCCTTTCTCTAGCAGGACAGTGACAAGGGCCCAGCCAAGCTCAGTATCACTGCACTATTGTTTTGCTCAAAAATTTTCAAGTATTAAAGAAAAAATTCAAAAAAGAAGAAAAAATTCAAGTACATTTGAAGCATTTCTTCCTCATTCTATTTGTCTGCCAGAATGTAGAGGACAAAAAGTCAGAATACCTCTCTTTCCCTCCCACTCCAGCCAATAAACCAGATACTTCAGTATAGTCCTGGAGTCTTGCAGTGCCACTGCTAAGTGCCACTGTTCAGGTAGGGCATTTAAATATATTCAGTTAGTTATTGCATCCCCAAGGAATAAGACAGGGAAACAAAAGCACCTATGAAACAGTCAGTGCAGTAAGTCCTTACCCATAGAGTATTCTCCTACAAGATACTCCTTAACCTCTGACTTGCTGCTGCTGTGCACTGTTTCCAGGGCACTGAACAGGGGTCTCCATCCTGACTGAATCTGGGTAGAACACATTTCCACCAACTCTCCTATGGAGGTGACCACCTGCAGACAGTGTAGAAGTAGTTAAAAGAATAAAGCCCAAAACCAGAACTGATATATAAATAGACCTTCAAAAGGAATGAGGATGGCTTTAAACACATTCCCGGATTTCACTATGTCAATCTAGACTCATTCATTACTTTCTTTATTTTAGATAATAGAAAAGTTTTATTAAATTGTTTAAAAGGCATGTGTACTCTTTGTGTGCTCTACCACAATGCTAGCTTAGAGAGGCAGCGCCCTTCTGATTCCTTGAAGATGATTGAGTGGCACCATTTGAAGGGAGTTTGGGAAACAATCTCAAGTGGACCAAGTGTGCTCTGGAGATCTTCTTGTGGACACGGTAGGCTAGATGCAAACACACTGTTCAGGATTGACTTGCCTGGTCTTGAACATCCTCGTCACACAGCTCTAGCTGCATGATACGCTCAAAGGGGCGGAAAAGCGCCTCATTAAAGTGAAAATGAGAAGGCTCATTCCAGTCCGTCAGCACTTCAGTGAGGATGTCATGGATGAAGGAGACAGCCTTCCGAGACACATGTCTCTCCTTATGACAAGCAGCCTATGGGGAAAGGAGGAGCATTAGTTTGTCCAAACAAAAAAATTTGCTTTTAGTGAGACAATTTTAACAAAGGTAAGCATTTCATGTTGCTGAACCCTAAAAACAGCTTCACCACTAAGTGACTTAGGGCCCCCACTGCAATGAAAATGGGAGTCTCAGCCATAGAAACAGATGGTGAAATGCTTGAGCTGCTCAGACTCTCAGAGATGCATGAAGGCTTGCTGACAATTGAAAAAGCACAGCTAAAAACAAGTTAAATAGCAAACCTGAAAGAACAGATTTTGTGTGAAATGCTGTCTTTTGTTTCTACTGTGTGACCAAATGACACCTTTTATTTGGCTATTTATGGAATTTAGAGTGAGAAGGTTCTCATCACTTTTGGAAGAACTATTAAAAAAATTAAACAAACAAGAACCTGAATATAAAGGAATTGTACTGAGGAACTACACAGGTTATGCTAAATTACATAATCATAGAATAGTTAGAGTTGGAAAGGACCTTAAGATCATCTTGCTCCAATCCTCCTGCTACGGGCAGGGACACCTCCCACCAAACCATGTCACCCAAGGCTATGTCCAACCTGGCCTTGAACACTGCCAGCGATGGAGCATTTACAACTTCCCTGGGCAACCCATTCCAGTGCCTCACCACCCTTACAG
>JASSUY010002763.1:2296-28738 GCA_032466535.1 Forpus xanthops | reverse complement strand
CGCGCATGCGCGGTGGGGAGCGGGAGCGGCGCTGGGCCCCCCGCGGGGAGCGGCGGGGCTTGAGCGGACTCGGGCCTGGACCGGGCTGAGGCTCCGGTGGTGCCCGGCAGCGGGTTTGTTCCATTGTGGGCTCTTTCCTCTAGCGTGAATCGCTGCTTGGGTGGTGCTGGAGCGCGTGCCCTTTGCTGTTGAGGCGCTGAAAACTGTTCCAGCGTTACGGAGGTTTTAATTCGGCGTGTTGACTCCGCAGGTCAGAATGGCATCGGATGAGGGAAAGCTCTTTGTCGGAGGCCTGAGTTTTGACACCAACGAGCAGTCATTGGAGCAAGTCTTCTCTAAATACGGACAGATCTCTGAAGGTAAGGCTGCGATGCCTGGCTGGATGCTTCCATCCGTTAGTCTCCTTGTGCTGGTGCTCATGGCTTTGTTTTTTTTGCTTCCTTTTTTTATAGTTGTGGTGGTGAAAGACAGAGAGACTCAGAGGTCCAGAGGTTTTGGCTTTGTTACTTTTGAAAACATAGATGATGCTAAAGATGCAATGATGGCCATGAATGGAAAGGTAAGGAGGCTTTGGAGCAGCGTCTTTATTTCCCATAGCATACTAAGAGAGGTTACGTAGAGGAGCAGATCTGTAGTAGCACATTAACCGAATTTAATTACAAATTGCTAAATTCGTACAATTTAGTTTATGTGACTGAAAAATAGCGTTGCTTTATGGGAATATCTGTAAATGCCTGAAGCATTGTGTGTCTGGATTCATTAATTAATGTGAAGTAAAACTATTTTAAGAAGTAGTAGCGTCTGGTACTGTGCAGCTGGTAGTGCAAGTGTGTAACTCATTGAACGTGATCTTTTTGCTGTTTAAATACCAAATTGGTGTATTTTGTATTTGCCAGTCTGTAGATGGACGACAGATCAGAGTTGATCAGGCTGGAAAATCATCAGAGAACAGATCTCGCGGCTACAGAGGGGGTTCTTCTGGGGGCAGAGGCTTTTTCCGTGGGGGCAGAGGTCGGGGCCGTGGCTTCTCCAGAGGTGAGTGGATGTGGATCACTTGAGTGCATGGGGCAGTGGGGGTGTGTGTCAGAATGCTTAAAAACCCATGACCCGTGTTTGATCAAGGTGGTGGAGACAGAGGCTATGGCGGAAGCAGATTTGATTCCAGAAGTGGGGGATACAATGGCTCCAGAGACTACTATAATAGCAGGTAAAGTCATCCCACATGCTAGTGGGCTGTTGCAAAGCTCTTTAAGGCCATTGCCTCTTGGGCATATGTGTCCATAGGCTTCAGAAGCAGTTGAGCAAATATAAAGCAGGTGACTGTTTCCCACAGCAGGAGTCAAGGTGGCTATGGAGACAGGTCATCAGGAGGATCATACAGAGACAGCTATGACAGTTACGGTAAGCCCTGGTTCAAATGGGAATGACAAGTACGTTTGCTGTAGGAACTCTAAACCTTCTGACCCTGTACTTTGAGTCTGGAAATGCTCAGTAGGACTGTACCGCTGTTGCCGTTCTTGCCCATAAGAACCAATCTGTCAGGCTTTGGACGTGGTTGTGCCAGTTAAGTTTCTAATTTGTAATGCATGTGTAGGAGTTGCTTGGATCTAAGGCAAAGGGAGCTTTTAAAGTGCATTCCTCAAGCTTGAGACTAAAGACAAAACTCGGATGCCCTAACAAACTTTAATCAAGGGTGGGGGAAGTTCTCTTGCGATGTAGCCAACTAGCACTAGCTTCTGAAATAATGCAAGGGAGTAAAATGCTGGAACTTGTCTATGCTTCAGTGCCTTTACAATTGTGCCTGCTTCTTGTCCTCAGCTACACACAACGAGTAAAAATCCTTCCTGACTCAAGATCGTCCTTCCAATGGCTGTATTTATAAAGATTTTTGGAGCTTCGCTGAAATGGTTATTGTGTAGTACATCTACTTGTATTTCCACTTTTGTAGTATTATCAGTTTGAATCTTGTCAAACACAGCCTGACAGCTTCTGATACGAGATGGTCTGATTAGACTTTCCTTTTGAGAAAGCTCAGCTTTCAAGTGTTTTTAATCTTTTTTTGAAAGCACTTCACATTTTATTTTGCCCTCCCATGATGAGCCAAGGTGTTTTTTCTTTTGAAAGTGGTGAAGTTGGGGCCCCAATTCAGTTTCTTTTGAGATAGAAAGGACCTTTAATTCAATGTTCACTGGAAGCTGAACAAGCTGTGGACTTACCTTTTCCTTTTTTTTTTAAGTGCATTACCTTCGTCTTTTGTAACATTCCTTTAGTGTAGCAAGGTAGGAATGCAGCCTGGGTACAAATTGGAAGGCAAGCCACCTTGATATATCTAAAGAGAAACTTGCTTGTATGTTCAACTTGCATAACGGTATTTTTACTGTTGTAATGATGTAAATTACCCAGAAATAGACTTGCAAACTTACCATAAAAGAGGTTCTTGAAAATGTTTATTTATATTGTCCTTTTTTACTGGAAGAAATATGCATATTCCATTGATATTGTATTTGAAGTGGTAAAGGATTCTTGTATACAGTTTTCTTTGGCTTTACGAAGCCTATTAAAAGACCGTCTGAAATGAACTCTGTTCCTGACATGTACATTTCATTGCACAACACAATCCTTGAAGACAAAAGAACAGTCTTTAGTAGAGGATGTCAGAGGAGAAGAAAGTGGCAGTGTAAGAGTTATTGACCAGCTGCTAGATCCTAATCTGAATCGGTCTTGACATGTGAATTGAACATACTTTCACATAAGAGGACTGAAAGCACATGCTGTTGGATGCTTTAGCACTCAAAGCCTAAGTCAGAAGCTGAGGGAATGCCAGTGTTAGGTAGGATGATTGATGTTTCCTTAATGCTGAAGTAGCCTACATTGACAAGCTGTAGTAAAGAATCGGTCCTTTAGTAACTGGACTCTGTAGGAACTTGAAAAGTGTTCACTGGTAGGTAAATTGCCGTGATTAGGTAGCTTTGTCATTGCCTTACAAGTTCTAAGAATTCTTTGCTAGCATATGGAAACTGCAGTGTCCTTGGAGAAAAGAAGTGTTGTGCCTCCAACAGAAACCTCTGAGACGAAAGCTGCTCTCTTGGCTAGTTCATATGTGGAAATAGTCCTGTAATTCGAGGTAACTCCTTTTGCTCATGTCCGCATCCTTCCTCTTGTTGAGAGCTCATTTGAAAGTCTAATGTACCTGTGAAATATTCCTTTGGCAATTTTGGTCAACTGAGGGAAAAATTGTAACCCATGCCGTATGCAACCTTTGGCTTGTGGCACAACTTCGGTTCCACAGATCAGAGATGGGCATGCAGTCATGTCTTGCTAGTAGGTATGGAAGCAAGATGGGAAATGAATTCCCTGACTCGATATGTGTTCATCTATTGAGACTCTTTTCTAGACTTCATTAAGTTGCTCACTTTAATTGTAGCTTTCTTTGCCATCCTACTTGTTGCCATTAACTTTTTCCCATAGCCCACACCTCCTAAGCAGCCATGTCAAAGTGGTTAACTCTCTGCTTAGGGATCAAATGATACATTGGTTGGTGTGTCCAAGGCATCAGCCAGCCCGGAACAGTTTTCCCAGACTGTGCTTCTGTGGTGTGATGGGTTCAGCGAATGGCTTGTGAAACCCTTGTATCCGATGTGACTCGTGCTGGGGGAGGCGGGTGGCAATGTGAGGTCTCCAGCTGATACCTCTATTAATGCACCTTTGCTTTGGCAGGCTGAAGAGAGGATGGATACTCAACATGGAAGCTGAGTGGGGATTTGAGGAGGGAGAGCCTTCAGTCTGAGGAATCGGGACCAACATACGAGTTTGCCAGCCAGGTAAGGGCTCTTCAGTCCCTTTTCCTGAACAGCAGATTCTCCCTGTTGCTGTTAGTGGTGATGTCACAACTGGTGGTTTCTAGGTGAAAACGTCCATGGTTTTTCATCTCCCTTTAAATTCAATGTCTTGATTTCATTGCAGCAATGAAATGTATCAGAAGACCCAGAAGAATGGCCACTGACTGGAGAGGTGGAGATGAAGAGCTTGGAGCAGTGGTGTTTCTGATCTTTTATATAGATCAATGGAACAAGGAAATCAGTTAAGCTGGAATAAAATACTGGAATGTTGGAAAAAAAAACATGCATCTCCATAGTACTTTTGTGGGGAAAACACAGGAATATTGGATGTGGCCCAGGTGTACGATAGGATTTGGGTGTGTGGTGTATAGCCCAGTTAAAACCACAAAATGAACCTGTGCTGTTCTGGTTGGGGGGTGAACAGAGAGCGCCTTCAAGGGCAAGTTTGAGGAAGCAAGTTGCATCTCGTAACCTTGAATTACATGAAGGTTGTGCGTCTGCAGAGCTTCAGTAATGAAAGGAGCTGTTGGATGAGAAATCATATGAGCAAGGAGTTGGTATTTGTAGACCTGATCTTCCAGTTGGCATGGTAGGAAATAGAAAAGTAATTCGCACTTAACGTGCTGAATTTTTTTGTTGAGCTTGGATAATGATTTCCTTTGCCATGCATGGAAGCAGTTGAAAGTCTGCTGATAAAGGCTCAGATGTGTTCCTGCTGCTCACAGAGGTAGCAGCTTAGATGACTTGATTCCCTCTGGCCTGATGGGCTGGCATGGGGCTCCAAAATGAGCGTGAGACCTGCCAGAGCCACTCCGAACTGATGCTCAGGAAAAACGAGGTCTTTTTCTGAGGTAAAACCTGAAAATGTGGCAGTTCAGTAATGAGGATTTACACTGCCAGAGAGGCTGTGAATGTATTTTAGGGAGCTTTGAAGAGAATGGGGCAGGAGGGTTTCTGATGGTCTCTACTACCCTGCCCACCTTTTTTGTGTTGAAAGAGCAGTTGATTGCTGTATCCTTTTTAACTGTTGCTTCTCTGGGTTTTGGTTTTGCCCTGCTTGAAGGACGCTCTTAATAGCAGTGTGTTACGCAAAGAAGCCTGCTTATCCAGCCTGAGTGACTTGGGAGGCATCCCATGGGTCTGGTGACAATGACAATGACTGCTGCAGGGTGTTTGAAGGGCAGAGCTGATGGTGTGTTCTCTGGTCTATGCTCTAAAGCCTTGCTATCGAGGCAGGCTGTGGCTTGCCAACCTGCTGAGGTGTAGCCACTGCTCCTGCTGTTCCTTGAACCAGCTCCCCTGGATGGAGGCGGCATGCTTGGCTGGAAGAAATAAACTAATTAAGTGGTAAAGCAGCTTTAAAACCTTGTGCTTTTAATAAGAGATGCTTCGTCTTGCTGGGGAGTCCCAGGCACAAAGGCATTTGTATGGTGGTCAGCAGGGGTCTTGCTGCTGAAGAGCCATCGGGGCTATGAGAGCCTAGGGGCAGCTGGTGTCTATGGAATAGGAATGATGGTCAAGCTTCCTTCCTCAAACCTTCTTTTCCTTCTTTTTTTAACCTTTTCCAAATTCCCTGAATGAATGGGATTTAAAAAAAGAAACCAACCCAGGCTCTTTTGGGGCTGTATCCAGCAATGCACCGGTGAGGAGATGTGCCTGTTACCGGAGGATTAATAGCACAACATGAGAAACCTTTACTGCTTAATCAAATTCAAGCTGGAATCGCGGTGTTATTTGAAAGACCTTCCTTGCCACCCGGTGCTTAAACACAGACAGGAATCATTAATAGGTGTAAAACTGGCGGGACGGTTATTTTTGGCAGTGCTAATTGTGGCGCTGTGTTGCTGGGTGCGTTGAGGGAGCTGGGATGTGGGGCTGGGATACAGGGCTGGATGCGGGATGAAGGGGCCGGGGCAGTCGCGGTCTCTCCGGTGGGAGCTCGGGGGCGGGCGGCCCGTTTCTATACAAAGCGCCGTTTGCTTCAACGCCGTGTGCCCCGGGGAGCTCTCAGCCGAGCGGTGCCTGAGCCCCCCGGGTCAGCGGGAGCGGCTGCGCGGAGCGTGGCCGGGGTTAACGCCGCCGTTGGGAGCGGAAGCGGCCGCTCTCAAAGGCGGAGCGGTGCCGTGGGTCGCGGCCTGCGGCTGGGCCGGCCCGGAACGGCATTGCCCGGGAACGGCATTGCGCCGGAACGCCGCTGCCCCGGAACGCGGTGTGCGGCTCCGCCGGGCCCGGCCGGGGCTCTGCGCTGCGCGGCACCGTTCCGCCGCCTTCCTGCGCCCGCCCCACCGAGGCTCCGCTCCACAGCGCCGGGCCCGGCCATGCCGCGGCCGGAGCCCCTCTGCATCCTCCTCCTCTTCCTCCTCCTTCTGCTGCCGCACGGCGGCCGCGCCGCATCCCCCACTCCTTCGCCCATCCCGGGCCCGAGCAACGCCACAGCCGTCACCCGAGCGGCCCCGGGCAACGGAACGCAGCCGAGCCCTTCGCCGGGACCGCGGCGCCCGCCCGGGTCAGGGCTGCTGCCGGGGTCGGGGCTGCCGGTGCTGAAGCGGGCGGTCTATGTGCTGAGCGCGCTCTCGGCTCTAGCCGCGCTCTATTTCCTCCTGCGGGCCTTCCGGTGAGTGCGGCCCGGCCCGGGGAGCAGCCCCGGTTTGTCCCGCTCTCCTCTCGAGGCCGAGCCCCATTTGCCTTGGGTTCCCCCTGCTTCCCTGAGCATCCCTCTTGCAGGGGTGTGAAGCGCTGTACGCTCACACCGCTGTTAATTACCGCAGGTCATTAGCAGCGATGGAGCCTCCCAGCCCCACTCATTAAGGCCCTGTTTCTCGCAGGGCTGTGCCATGGCAGCGCCCTCACCCTAAGCTCTGTGTTCCCTCAGCCCTAGGTCAGAGGGACCCAGAAACGAGCGAAAACCTCATTTCAGGTTGAAGAAACCTCAGCGGAAGAAATACGGGCTCCTGTCGAGCTACGATGAGAACAGCGAGATGGCCTCGCTGGACAGCGACGAGGACACGGTGTTTGAGATGAGGAACCTGCGGCGGTAAGCGGCTGGCTCGTGTTTCCCTCTTCCTCACCAGGGGCTGAAGCTCCTTTTCTAAAGACGTGGGCTCTTTGGCACAGATCCTATAACCAGATCTGCATGAATTGCACTTCTGTGTGTGGTCTGCTTGTGTTGGCACGTGGGCTTCAGCTCGCCTTTCTTCAGTTAATGTGAGCAAGTGCACTGAAAGGGATGTACCCGGGGTTGTTGGAGCACTGCTTTGTGTTGAGCTGGGCCCTAGGAGGGACGGAGCCCTTGTGTCCAAGCTGAGCCTCCTCACGTTAGACAGGAAAACAAAACCTTGTTTTTCCAGCATAGGAACTTCTCTTTAGCTAACCCTCACGGTGCCACTGAGGAATCCGTTCCTGCTTTCCCCGTGGTGTCATTTCATCCCCTGCATGACACAAGTGGGGTTTCTCTGGAAGGTGTTCCAGGCTGAGGAGGAATGGTGCCTGGGGATGCTCTGTGTGGCCCCTCAGCTCCCTCAGCTGTCCTGAGGTCGGTAGTGATCTGCTCACACTGATGCTGGGTGTCTTCTTCTTTCCAGATGATTTGGGACCAGCGGCACCACCAGTGCAGACTGACCAAGGGGCTGCAAGTCCAGCGGAATCACCACTGCTCGACTTTTATGTTCTGTATTTGCTTCAAATGACTATTCATTAACAGCCCAAACACTTCCATAGCTGGGGCAGGGGGAAGGGGACCAAACCTGTTTTCTTCACACACGTTTTTAGGGAAGGGGGGAGCTGCAAGCGAACTGCTGCTGCCTTGGCTGCTGTTACCTGCATAGGGAGGTGCTTAGGAGAATGTGACTCCCGGATGGATGCTCAGCATCTTACCACTCTGGACTCAAGTGCTGCAGCTGTGTATTTTATAGGTGCTCATATCCCTCTCTACTTACTGTGGCAGTCAGCTTGATGTACCGGGCGAGTGGATTCCTTTACAGGCTGATCCTCATTCCTTCATGCAGCGTTAGGTTACTTCCTTAGGAAGTATCTCTGTCATCAACTGTGATCTGGTAGGAGCTGGGAGAGCCCTTGTCTGTTACAGTAGTGGTGGGTGTGCACAGTGTCATGTAGGTTCCAAGAATGAGTTAAATGCATCGGTTTTCTTGTAGTTGCAGGGTGAGCAGTTACACGAGGTAGTAACAGTTGGTGACATGAGTTTACAGAGACATGTTTACAAAGGAAAGGTGCTGCTTAGCCCAGAGGGATCAGTCTTGTGGGCCCACAGTGTTCTGACTGTTCTGCCCAGCTCCAGCAGTGTGTTCACCAGGATTGTGTGTGACGTGGGCCAAGCTGTGGGATGTTGAGCTGCTTTCTCTGTGATCACCTGAGGAAGAGACGGAGCACTGCAGTTGGGCTCTGGCACCTTCAGTGCTGGTGTGATGAGGGACCTGTCTCTGAGCATCTAATGGCTGGAAAAGCAGGACCCAAAGCCGTGCAGGTTGTGATTCTTAAACCAAGACAGCCCTGGCTTTGAATGACTCTCTTCTTGAAGGGTACTGGAGGTTCACTCATTTGCTGGTGGTACTCAAGCAGTGTCAGCCCAGCAGACTGGGATGTTTGTGTGTAACACACTGTGTTGGTATTTGGGTTCTTAGAGTGCAGGACCAAATGTGAATGTCAGAAGGTCATTGTAAGGTGGAGCTGCTGCTACAATGGTGAAGCTGCTTGCTCAGTGCTCCTGTTTATGGCACGTTTTAGATTGGAAGGGAAGCCCACCCTTGAAAACCATGGGTACTGCAGACCTGTATCCTCAGGTCCACCTGAACCTGGTAGTGCCTTTGTTAGGAGAACCCAGGGGACTTACCCTGCAGGTCAGGGAGTTCCCCCATTGACCTTGCCTTTGAGATGAAGTTTGGGAAAGCTTTGGAGTAACAGTTCCTTCCTTTTAGCTACCAAATCCTCTGTCCATAAGAGGACAAACCTGAGCAGAAAGAGCTGTCCTTACCAAACAGCAAGGACGGTTCTGCAGGGGGTCTCTGGTGCTCTGAGGGCCCTCCTGCAGTGGCCGAGGGAGTGATGTGTGATCCTGGTGCTCTCCCGTGCGAGGGGCAGTGTTTCTCTGTGCAGTGGGTGAGGTTTCCTGGAGAAGCATCACTCAGGTGCTGCCTTGCACACGTGCAAAAGATTCGATATATATATATATATATATTTTTAGTAATGCTGTCATGTGAACACAGCACCTGGATGTGCCCTAATTTCATATCATTTGTATCCTTTCATGCCTCTTTTAGGTACTTTCTGCTTGTTTAGCTGATGCAGAGATGAAAGCGTTCGCTGCGTTCCTCTGTGAGGATGGAGTAATGGCTAAATCTGGCCGTTGCTGCCCCTTGGGTGATCAGAGAGCTGATGTATTTGATTCGTGGTAGCGTGTCTTCCTTGATCCTGCGTAGCTCGGCAGGCCTAGGCATGTGCTGCTCACTGTCTCTGGCTCCTCAGCTCCCTGTGCAGAGCTGAGGGCTCTGTGCATGAGCTGGGTCAGCAGTGCTCTGCTTCAGTCCACTGATGTGCCCCTGCTCAGTGTTTGAGCTGCCATTCCTTGGCCTTTCTTTACCTGAGGCAATGAGCTTGATGATTCTTTCGGCTCTGATATGTGTTAGACAGGTGGGGGTTGCAATTCTGCTGTTTCCTTACCTTGCAGGAGTGGGTGATGCTAGGATTCGGTTTAGCTGTAATAGATAATTTAGAATATGAGCAGGGAAAGGTGAGGAAGGAATCAGCCAGAGCACAAAGTGAGGTCTGGCTTTTGGTGCTGTGTATGCACATGGTAACGGAGGATCTGCCAGGCAAGGGGGCATGTGTCTTCAGAGTCTTTAAAGGGTAGAGAGGTGATGGTGATGGTGGGACTATAGCGTAGCATTGCGGTCACTTCTGCTGTGATCCTGGTTTGTCTGGAGGCTGGTTTGGGCTGTAATCAGTGCCCCTATTGGCTACTTTAATTTTCCCCTGAAGCATCCTGAGCCTTGGAGGCCTGGTCTGGATTTGCTCTTTGCAGACCAGGACCTCGCATTCCTGCTCTCTTCTAAAGTATCCTTAAAGGCATTATCTCAGAGGTGCTGATCACAGATGCGAGGCTCCTTTGAGGACAAGGCTGTTGCTTGGCATCGCTGCTCCATGCCTCCTGCAGGAATAAATCAGCTGTTGGAGCAGCTTTTCTTCCCAGGGGTGGAACAGCCCATGGGAATCAGAGCAGGCTCTTTGGGGAGGGGTTGATCTTGCTAATGAGAGTGGCTTTTAAAGCCTCTCATTGCTTCTGTAATGAGAGAGCAGCTGAGTAGTTACTTCAGTTGTAGTTACTTTATGTGTATTTGATACTGCTGTTGATAGCCTCATAGGTGTCTGCAGCAGGTGGATCTTCTAATAACATTCCAGGCTAGGTTTAAGGACATGGATGCAAACAGACACACATGTGCTCACAAACACACGTGTGCTCTGAGTGTGTGAGGCAGCTCCGCTCCAGGAGCTGCAGGGCTGTGTCTGTGTGAGCACAGGGTGATGAGGGCGATGCTGCAGTCACCAGCCTGTGTGTGTCACAAGAAACAATCCCAATCGTGTAAAGCCAAAGCCTCATTTCTTAGGTTTATGTAATTGCCCCTCTGATCTTCTTGGGAGGCTGCATCGAAGCCTCTGCTGTTGATGCTGAGCTGCGAGGCAAATTGACTGCACCGTCTGCTGAGGTTAATGAGATTGACTGAGCGCGATTTGAGCATCAGCTCTCTGTTGCTAATAATGTGCTTCTGGTTTGTTTCCCTTGTACGTGGGATCTGCCGTGCTGGGAGAGGGACCTGTGGTCTGAGCAGGCTGCCAAGAAGTCAATAAACCAGCTCCTGAGTGCATCGTGTTGCCTGTGCTCCCAGGAATGGAGGAGTGAGTCTTTCACCTCCTGCTTCAATTGCTGATGTACTTTTAAATAGCAAGCAGGCCTGCATCGATTGATTGTTTTACAGTGGTTTACAGCATCCCCCTCGTGTATCCTGGCACAAGTGGAATAAAGCATTCCCTTCCCTTGCTCCCTCTGCGGTTCTGTGGGGCTGGTGCCATTGTGGAGCCTCTCTCTGCCTGAGCTTGGCAGCAGTTACACCATTAACGTGCCCCATGTGTTGGTGCCACACATCCCTCTTTGCCTGCTGCTCACCTTCGCCTTCATCTCAGTTTCCCAAAGTCTCCTCTCTTTCCTTCCTCCCTGTCTCACATTAAACCCTTCTCTTGTACAGAAGACTTCAGTAAAATCCCTCCAAGGGTGACCCCAGCCTCTCTGCAACAGGAGAACCGAGTTATGTTTTGCTTATTTGGGAGCCTGATGGGGATATCCTGGCTCTTCAGCCCAAAGAGCTAAAGCCTGAATCGAATGAAGGATGTTCCCTGGCACTGACATCTGCTTTTCACCCATGTCATGAAGGAGGATGGTTGTGGAGGCTTGGCAGTGCAGATGAATGGCACTGAAGAAGCCAGAAGCCGAGTGCTCTCCTCGTTGCATCCTTGCTCTACAGGAGGCAAGTGGCTGTATTGGCTGCATGGTTTAACCTTGTTCTCAGCAGGGGCTTCCATTGGAGCGGGCAGACGAGGGCCGGGGCAGTGGGGAACCCTGTAGATGGCACTCACAGACCAAACATTCCACTGGCAGCACCCACGGAGGCTGCAAATGGATCCTGCTGCCTTCCAAAGGCTTCCCTTGGAGGTGCTGGTGCCCCTCGGGGGCTCTTGGCTTCAGGGCCGGGGAGCAGCAGGTTTGGGAGCGGCTCTTGGAGCTGCTTCCAACTTGTGGGTGCTGCTCTTGGCCCTGGCTCTACCTCTGCTGGGTTAACCTGGCCCCGTCAGTGCTTGTCTGCAAAGGCACTTTGTGATAACCCTCATATGATTGAGTTAAGCTGTAGGCTCCTTGCTCACACCCATGCTCCCCACTGCACAGGAAAGGCTTTTCCATACAGGGCACAGTTGGGCTGGTCCAAGAGTTTGCTCCCTTCTTCAATCCATGTTTCCCAGCCCATGTGCCGCCGGGCAGCGCACCGCAGCATTACAGCAGCATGGCAGAAGCCAACCCCACGGCAGCAGCACCCTTTGGCTTTCCTTGGGGAGCTGCTGTGCAAAGGTAGCAGTGCTTAATGGAGAGCATTCACCAGGGCAGTCTGTGGGAGATGCAGTAGGATGCAAGCCGAGTGTTCGCTCAGGTTGGATAGAAGGAAGTTGTTCTTCCTTATATCCACCTTCCACCCCTGTGAGGGTGCTGAGCGCTGGCACAGGGTGCCCAGAGGAGCTGTGGCTGCCCCATCCCTGCAGTGTTCAATCCAGGTTGGACACAGGGCTTGGAGCAAGCTGCTCTATGGAAGGTGTTCCGGGTTGGAGCTGGAGGAGCTTTAAGGTCCCTTCCAACCCGAACTGGTCTGTGATGCTATGGTTCATTGTCAGGCTCAGGGGCTGGTGGCCCCAGTTAGCACTAATGGCTGTGGTGTGTTCATGTGGGGTTACCTGCACATCCGTTGTGCTCCGCACGGTTTCCCTGCCCCTGCTCTGCCCTACAAGCTGGAGCTCTCCCTGAGGTCCCCGCCTGGCGCTGCCTGGGATTCCAGTCACAGACACAAGCCGGCGGCATGGATCTGCTCTGGATTCATTTGAAACTCCCACTTAAAGCGTTCTCGGTGCTTTGGATGCAAATTTCCTCCCTTGGAACGGGAACTGCGCCCGTTTGCTCGGCGCCGCTGAGCTCCTCTGATTTCGCTGCGGCAGCGTCGCACCTCGCTGAGCTCCGTGGAGGGCAAAGCAACCTCTGCAGCACAGCCCTGGGGTGGGAAAGCACTCGGTTGGGTTTTAATGAGGGTTCACGGCAGAATTGGGCCTTTTCTCGGTGGTTGTGGACATCTCAGAACAGCCTCGCAATACCCGGAGAGAAACCTGGAGAGGGGCTTTGGGCAGGGGATGAAGGGACAGCACAGGGGAATGGCTTCAACTGACAGAGGGGAGATGGAGAAGAGCTCTTAGGCAGAAGCTGTTCCTTGTGAGGGTGCTGAGCGCTGGCACAGGGTGCCCAGAGGAGCTGTGGCTGCCCCATCCCTGCAGTGCTCAATCCAGGTTGGACACAGAGCCTTGGAGCATCCTGCTCCATGGAAGGTGTCCCTGCCCACGGCACTGAGTGAGCTTTAAGGTCCCATCCAGCCCAGCCCCGCCTGCGGTTCTGCGCTGTGGGTGGCTTGGTCGGTTTATTGCTAATGCACTTGCTGTGCTCACAGTTCTGCTCCCATCCCTCCATCCCCTTTGCAGGGAGCAGTGGGGCACTTTCCTCCCCAGGATGGTCGATGTGCTCCCGCAGTACTCCATGGTTCCTCCCTCTGCTGTGGGATTCAGGGAAGGTGGTTGGGAACCCTTGAAAACTGCTGCTGAGGCTCCTCTGATGTCTTCTGCGTTCCGCTCAAAGCTCCTCCACACAACGAGGAGCCTTCGGTATCGGAAATGAGCTTTACTTAGTTGGCTTTTTGTCTAAATCCTTCTTCTGATCTTCATGTTTTCCCCTCGCCTGATGGAAAGGTGACTGCAAATGGCACTTCAGCCACCAGCGCCTTTCCTTTGGAAACGGCTGGTTTTGTTTTAACCGTTTCTAAAGGGGGCTTTGGAGGGGAGAATGGAGGAGGGTTTTCTTTTCAAGTTCCCCTGGGGAACAGAAGTATAAAGGAAGGAAATGATCATAACGGGGTTGGCAACGGAACAATATTTTTTTTGGAGTAGCAGAGCTAATTGAAGAAGGGATTCACACAACAATTCCTGCAATCGAAGGATGAGTAAACATTAAAGGGGATGCGGTACTGCTGCTGCATGCTAATGTGTGTCTGTGTGCAGGAAGGGGGAAGATGGCCCTACAATTAAATTGGAGATGAATGTCTCAGATGTTACACTTGCAGTGGTTTCTTCTTTACGTTGCCAGATCAAAGCCGCGTCCAAGGGTACCTGTTGAGAGTATGATGCTTCAATGCACCTACGAGATGAAATAGTGAGGAAAGGGGATGTGGGGTCCAATGCGTGGGCTGTGGGATTGCTGTGGATTTGGATGGATCTCATTGGCTTCAGCAGGGGTTCTGGGTTCTGAGAACCCTGTGCCCATGTAGAAGTGCCTGTGGGCATTGCCCGGCTGCTTTAACTAACCTCAGCCTCTGAGCTGTGGGCAGATGGGGGGCTGAGGTGTTGATGCACATCAGCGTTCATTTTGGAGGTGGCTCCTCGGTGTGAAGAGGTTTGTGTTGTCACTTGAGTGCTGGCAAATGGAACTGAACCAGCATCAGCCTTGCATGTGAGGATCCGCTTGCGCCCAGCGCCTCCTCATTCCCCTCTTGGCAGCATCTCCAGGACGTTTCCATGCTGCAAACCACAGCGTCTGCTGCCGCCGCACACAGGATGCTCTTGCTCTCTTTGCAGTCAGAGTAATGCTTCCATGTGCAAGCGCTGGGGAAGGGGGGCGTTGAGATTTGCAGGCCTTGCATCTCGAGGACACCTTTGTGCTCATCGTTGGGTTGGCTTTTTGCGTGTGATGAAACTGGAAGGTTTCTCTTGGAACGGATGCCAGCTCCATCTGAATCAACCGAGAGATGGAGCGTTTGCTGCGTCCCTGTGCCGCCGCTCTGCTCTGCTGCCTCATTCCTACAATAAAACCCTCACGCACTTAATCCCAATCAGGCTGAACAATGGGATTGTTCAACTCAGTTTGAACAATCCCATTGTTCGACCCTAGCTCAGTGCACACCCCCAGCAGAAGCGGTGTAAATACTGTTTGCAATAGTGAAAACCCCGATGGGCATTGAGCAGAACCACGCAGCGTGGTGGTCGCGTGTGGCTGAGGTTCTTTGGTGTATTCTCATCTCTTTCTGTTGGTGGTTTTTGGGCAGTGTTATTTTCATCTCACATCAAACTCCCTCTTTGTGAGGAATGCAGAGAGGTTTCAGGTTTGTGCCCTTTGCGTTACACAGTTTGAGATACTGCTGGTTTTCTTGTCGAAGGAGAAGGTTTTATCCACGTTATAACTTCAGCATCTCCACAGTCATCGTTTTGGCTTCTCAGCGGGCTTGGATGAGCCACTGAAAACGTTTTCCGTGTTTATTAGGGGATGGGAGGACTGTGTGTCCTCAATGAAGGCTCTCATTCCCTTCACATGTGTGCGTACAGGTATTACCTGGTGGCTCAGGCCACGTTACAAAGCAGCATTCAGACCCAAACAACTTCCTTGCTCCATCTGAAGCCATCAGGAGCATCCCGGTGCCCTCATCACTCTTCACCTCGAGGTGTTCATCATGCACACATCCAGGCTGGATGCGCTCCTAGGAGCACGTGGAGTCCTTGGAGAAGCCTGGTTTTGCTAGGAAGGCGCAGGCAAACGGTCCGGGGTAGTGCTTTCCATGTAGAAAATAAGGTGTGGGGATCCTTTTCCTCAATGAAGGAAGGATTAAAGCACAGCCGGAGCCGATTTGCCAAGGGAAGCTGTGGCAGGTCATGGAACCAAAGCGGGATCCTCATGTCCCAGCCTGCCCCAACGCCAGTTTTCTTCCCTGTTCTTTGGCTGTCCTCAGCATCTTGCGGCATAGCCAGGACTTGGGTTTCCATCCTCATAAAAGAGGCAATATAAGGAGGTATCCAGGGGAGCAAAGGGACCACTCCGCTCCTCATCCTCCTCCCCATCCCCTCTGTTCCCAGGGGTCACCTCTTTGGGCTGAAGGTGCTTTCCTCCCCTTTGCTCCATCCATGAATGCTCCTTGCAGAGGCTTTTTGCTCTCCTCACTTTCCCACAGCTCAGAGCCGTTCTCCCAGCTTCAAAAGGTTTACTAATTACCCTAATGAGGTCAGGAGAGACCAAAGCTTGTGTGACTTAAAGCTGGGGTGGGAGGGGTTTGGAAGGGGGGGGATAGAGCTTGACTTGAGCCTGTGTGTGCGGGAAGGCAGCGCCTTTACCTCTGCTTCTCCTCCACCTTCCCATCTCCAGCAGGAAAAAAGGATGTGGACAGAAGGTCTCAGATGTATCAAACAGCTTTTAAAACGAAATTCCTTTTGCCTGTCAAAAAGAACAAACAGATACACCGAAAACTGTCAGAATTAGTGTTGGAGTAATTGCAGAAGCTCTCCAAGGTTAATGCTCCATTAACGAACAGCTCTCACGCAGCTAAAAGCCAGGACGAGACAGGTTGTCAAAGGCTTGCTGGAGATTAAAGAGCTGCGTTCCCAGCCGAAACTCTCTTGTGGGTGTTGTTTGGCAGGGGAGGGAAGGGGGGTGTTTGTGGGATGAAGGTAACTCCAGCCCTGGCATCCATCCAGAGCGTGACCCGGAGCCAAAGGAATGAGTTTCAGACCTCAGTGAGGTCCCTGCTCCCGGGGTCATCATTTAAACACTCCATGGGTTCTTTGGTCCTTTAAGGCCACATCCTGAGGGCAGCACCAGCCCCAGTTCTGCAGCAGTGTGAAGCAGAGGGGATGATCCTGGTTTGTTGTGAGCCGCGCTGGGTCCTTGGAGCACGGTGCTGAGGCCCTGGCAGCCCAGGAATGAATTGTGTCCGGGTTTCAGCTAGCCCATTGGGATTCACAGGGAGCAGGGCATTGGTTTTAAATTGAATTGGGGCTTCAGTTCATCTCTCAGGCCACTGTGAGGCTCTATTTAAATAGAAATGACCTTGATTTTTCTTTCGTGGAAGAAAGGGAAAGCCATTCCCAGCTTTCAATGAGGCAGCATCCTCTGTGCCCCTACCACTGCCCAGGGAGGGATGTGATTTAACAGTTCCTGGGAGGACACAAGAGCAGCCGTGGGCATCTCCCTCTCACATGGACCTGGTTTGCAGCACCTTCCTTCATGCACGTGGGTCTGAGCTCAGGGGTTTTACTTCTTACAAAGCAGAGCTTTGTCTTGGAGGGTCTCAGCCATGGCAAAGGCGCATCTCGAGTTGTGCAGCCCCAGTGAGGATCAGCCCCAGTGTCCATCCCAACTTCCCTGTGTTGAATGCCCACTCAAAAGGAGCCAGTGGGCTCTGCTGCTGCCCCGAATGTGGACAAGGCTGGTGCTGCTGCTTTGTCTGGTCCTTGTTTAAAGCCATGGTGATGGTGTTATGATCATGCCCGAGATCCGGCCAGGATCAGGGCTTTGTTCCGGGGATGCTGCGGTGTAGGAGCCTCACCTGAAAAGGCTGAGGAGAGAATGGGAAAGGGGAGGGCAAAGCAAAGGTTCCTCAGTGGCTTTCTCCTGCTGATGTTCGAGCAGCAGGACATGACACCCCTGGACCTCCCATAACGCAGGACCAGGGGCTGCCACAGCAGGTCCTGTGTGCGATGGGCCCATTTGTGACTGAGAGTTCACTCGGCAAGGCTCGGTGTGAGAGGCCTCTTGAGCAGAGCAGGGGAAGTGAACAACGTCATAATTAGAGAATTAAACCTTTCCTGTGCTCCTCTTTTCCCCTCCTGATGTAATTTGTAATGATTAGACCTGGGGTGCAGCACAACCAGACAGTGAGAGTCGTCTGCACAAGAGCAAAACAAGACTCCTGCCCAGACCCTGTCTCTTTATTAAGTTGATTTGCATTCATAATCTTCATTTGCCGTTATTATTTTTCCCCCTTGTGCTTAGTGACTGATATTAGCATAAAGTCCCTTTTTTCTTGTTTTCTATTCACGCTCAAGGTCAGAGACTTAGTGAGACACTGACGAAAACAATCTCTTTCCTCACCCTCTTTTAATTCTTTGCAGAAACATGTCCTGGGGATTTTAACATAACAATTGCTGCAAAAGGAGGGGGGAGACCTGAACAGAGCCATTTCTGTGCTGGAAACGGAGCTGCCCCAAAGAGAGATGCAAATCCACGCAAAGAAGGGGAAGGGGGGAACGGAGTGGCACCAATCCTGCCTCACTTCACACCTCAGCCCGGTGATGCTCAGGGCACAACGCCGTGTTGCTCCCAGCAATGATGCTTCCCTGGGGAGAGCTCTCCCGCTTATTGAACCGCTCTTGGTTCAAAGAGCTGCAGCCATAGGGATGCCCCTTTGGTGGGGTGCTCAGGGATATCCTGGGTCATCACCACCTCGTGATGCTCTGGGGCTGCTTTTGAGCCTGGGAAGGGACAGCACTGGATCCTCATCCCTGCTGTGCCATCCTCTTGGCTTCCTCACCTTTGAGCCTGAGCATCGCTCCGTGGTGGGACACGGATTGCTCCCACGTTGGGTTCTTGGGACAAAGGGGGAAGAGCTGAGTCAAAGGGTTGGCTTCACTGCAGTTGAAGGTTAAAGGAGGAGGGAAGGATGTCTCAGCTGACTGCTGGGGGACTCACATGGGGCAGCCCTTATGGGGCAGTCGGGTACCGGCTGGTTTCCAGCGGCTGCAGACAGGCCTGCTGCTGCCTTTGGAGCCTGACGAAGGGGAGCCCACCATTGTGGCATCAGGGAAACCGGGCATGGAGGGAAAATCCCCTTTTAGAACCCAAAGGGTTTGCACGTTCCTGTTGGGTTTGGTTGGGGGGGAGCGTGTGAGGAATTGGTTCCTTCTTGTGTGCTCTGTGATGATTTTACGCCTACAGCCTACACTTGTGCACAGTGTGGATCCCCGACCTTGCACACAACCGTCTGAGGCCGAGCATCACCCTGGCGCAGGGCTGGATGGTGGCAGATGGTGGCAGCGGCTGCCAATGGCCCAAGTGCTCATGAGTGATCCATTGGGAATGGGGGGGATCGACTTCAGGGGCTGTGAAACACCCGATGGGCTGGCAATGGAGCCGGGAAGGCTGCGGCAGCGGATGTGGATGTGGTCCCGTGCACAGAAATGTGTCTGTTTCACAAGACTGGGAGGTTGCTCTTGTGTTTTTCCTGAGGATGCTTCAGGGCTCGCAGCGCTCCGACGCAATGTGAGCGTTTTCATGGCCCTTTAATGCCTCACTCAACAGTTTGAGATGCTGCCTCTTAATGCCCCAGTAAAACACAGGATGCTCTAGAGCGGAAAGAGCACACGAGGAAAGGAGAGGGATGGAAAAAGAGGCTGTGAGAGAGACAAAACCGGGGAGAAGTCCTTTCCCTTTCTCTCTTCGCACAGACTCAGCCCTCCCTGGGTGAAGGCAGCTGAATGCAAAGGGTCTCCCCTGGCTTCTGCTGCTCCCCAGGGCAGAGCTGTGCTTTGCTCACTGCCTCCCAGCTCCATCCCACAGTTAGAAGGGTGGAAGTTGGTCCCCAGCCGCTGGAGCAGGGCACGGGTTGTGGCTCTGCTTTGGGATGGGGATGCTCAGTGCTTGGAGGTTTGACCTATCTTGGTCCCTGGTTGCGTGATGGGGCCAACATCCCAGCACGGGACCTTGCAGCCCATGCCACAGCTCCTGGCTCCTATGCTCAATGTGTGTGTGTTTCCCAAGCGGATGCTAAACCGAGGTGGGAGAACAAGGGCAGGGGGAAAGAGGAGAGATTCGAAGTTCTAACCCAACCAGGCAAAGTTTGTGCCTCCTCCCGACCAGCGCTGAGGGGAGTCGCCGGCTCCCCTGTTGTTAATTCAAGTCATTAAATCTCCTGCTCTCTGTGTATTCCTCCCCAGCATCGCTTGCCCTGCCGGTTTGATCTCTAAGTACCAAAAGTACTGCCTCGGGCTGCTACATCGGCATCCTCGGTCGCCATAGGAACGGGAGCTGGGGGTCCCCCTCGCCCCGCTCCCCTGGGGCACAGCTCCTGGGGCTGTGCTCTAACGAGCCTCTGAAGTCGGGTTTATCAAGGCCGGGCTACACGGCCCCAAGGCCGGTGCGCTCCGGAGCAGGCTGCTGCCAGCCTGAAAGGCAGAGTTTTTGTGTGAGCCAAGAAGCACAAAGGCAGAGGTTATTGGTGTCAAAGAACTCGCGGATGGAGAGGTTAAACTGGTGTTACAGTGTTCTTAGCAGAGGGGAGTTCAAAACCGGGAGGAGGGAAGGGGAGAGCGGCGGGTTGGAGCGATGGGTAGGGTGGGAGGGAGAGGAAGAAGGTGATGGAGCTGTCTTCAGCAGTGAGGATGAGTGGGGAGGATGGGGGATGAGGCTCGAGGGGCGATCCATGGCTCTGCCTTAGATGTGTTTGTTGTAGGAGCCTGGCTGCTGCAGGGACAGGGCTGCAGCCCTCAGCTTCCCACCATGGAATATGGGTATTAGTTGGAGTGCCTGCCCTAAACCCTTCTGTAAACCCTTTGTAAGGAATTTGTCCGTGTGTCTCCATATACTTACCTGTATTGGGCTGGTGGCTGGGTTTACTGGAGGTTCCCAGGGCAGGTAAGGGCCCATATTCCATGGAACTTGTGCTGGCTCCTGTTGTGTGCTCTTCCCATGGGGCAGAGCTGGGGCTCCAGGTCTGATCGCTTGAGTCCAGCACCAACCGGGTGCTTTGGCACTGATGTGATGCAGGAGCTTCATACCCACATCCCACAGAGCAACCCGGACAAGGCACCAGCATTGTCCCACCATGGGGCTGTCAGGAGCAATGGGGACAGTGACCTTGCCCAAAACAAGGCTGGTTGCAGTGCAGCCCCTGGGTGCAGGTTTCCATCACTGCCCTCCACAGCCCCAATCCCTCTGTGGCCCCAAGGAGCAGAGTTGGACCCTTGATGTCAGACAAGCCATGACCCAAAGGCAACGTGGTCCCCGCTCCCCTCACCAGTGACTGATGTGCCAGAGCTGCTGCTCCACAGCACCCACACCTTCTAATTGCTGACAGTTATTTACTGTAAAGACGGGAGCGCACGCACCACCAACTCTGACAACTCGTGTCAAAACCCCACAAGAAACTACATCTTTATGTCTTTATTTATCTCCCTGCGTTTCCTAAACAGATTTATGTTCTCTCCCCTCGGATGCTGCCTTCCTGCCTGCAGCCATGGGGCTCCCCTGACCCCGTAATTGGAGCCTTGGAGGGGGGGGGATCACCTTGTGCCCCCCATCCCTGGTCCATGCCTGGCTGGGCACTGATGGATGGGTGCAAACCGATGTGGAGCGGATCCCACCACACGCCTGCTTGTTTATTTGCTGTCTCTCAGCCCCTCGATGTTCAACCATAATTGGTTGTGCTTGGAGCAGTAAACACTGATGTGCGACGCATCACTGAGCCCTAAAGGGCACCTACATGCAATTAAAATAATTGGGTGTGCACCCAGCTCTGGTTTCACCCCCTCCCCGTTGCTCTTCTCTCTTCATCTGCTTTTCCTCCCTGCTTTATCCCATTGCGTTTCCCCATCTGGCTCCTCTCGGAGCTCCACCACCAGAGCCTTTTCCACGGTGAGCCTTGGCCTCAGCACAAGAGCAGGATGAGTTCCCCAACACGTGAGCAAGCTGATATTCCAGCCCAGGCCCATGAAGTATAATGAAGGCCCAAGGGACCGTACCAGCTCCTTGGTTAAAAATGATGCTGTTATATTTAGACAAGGTAAGTAGAGGCCCCTCTGGACAGTGAGGAGTACAATTTTTTGTTTAATGATTCCATAATCTGATATAATATCGGGCCTGTAAGACATAATGAAGACCTGGGGGAGTTTACATCTTTGCAGCATTAAAGGGCCTCTGCTCGGGGACACAGACAGGTGGAGGTTTGAACTTTGATGCAGTCAAACATGTTTTTCTCTGGATTTGTTTGACATGATGGAGAGGGAATCCAGCAGCCGCAGGGAGAGGGGAGAACGGCTGTAAAGGCAACAGCACTTCAACCATGCCAAAGCACTTGGTTTGCTTGTGCTGAGGTGAGGGCCGGCAGAGCTGGGAGCTGCCCATCCATGCTTTGTGCTGGGAACGGTATGGACATGGTCACGATGGGCTTCAGGAGGCAGCAATGCCTCTGGATCCGGGCTGTGAGCAGGCAGAGGGAGGGTTTGCATGGTTGGATGCTGAGTGGTCCATGCCTGAGGTGGAGGTCTGTGTGGTTTGAGGAGCCGGGCATCGCCATTCTGGTGGATGGTCCATCACCTGGACCACAGGCACCGGTGCTGGGCAGAGCCATGGTTCACCCCTCTGCACCCACGGTCGGGACCAGAGTGCAGGAACGAGAGTGGGTGACAGCAGGGGAGGGTGTCTGCGGACTGACAGACAGCGGTGATGGTGTTTGTCCAAAACCCACAGACACTACACCCCAGCACCTCCGTGTTGGAACAGATCCCCACGTGGAGGGCTTGTTCTGCCCCGAGGGACTGGTGGCAATGTCACTGCATGTGCCATCGCATCTCTGTGAGGAGGACCCCCCCCAGACCCGCTGGGACCTCCTTGCCTTGCGCATATCTCCTTTCAGCGCTGGGAGATAACCTAATCCCATTTAGGCTTGGAGAGAGCTGGCGGATTCCTCCCCCGGGAGCCCGGCACTGCGGGGGGGGGGATCTGTAATGAATTCCGATCATTCCAGCACAGAGGTAGCTTACGGGAGCGCTTGCTGCAGAAGAGATGAGGGTCGGTGCCCTATCATCCCTCAGAGATGCCCATTGTAGAGCAGTGATCTCTGCTGCTGACAGGGGGGGGAAAGAACGATCTGAGCACATTTTCCCCCTGGAAAACGCTTTTTCTGCCCCATGAAGTGCTTTAACACCCACACCCACGTCACCCGCATCACCCGCACTCCCCACGCAGGCATCGCCCCATAGAGCCAGGTCCCGTGTGCCTGGTTTGTCATTTATGTGCATCTGAGCAGCTCTGGGGGTCCCGTCCAGGCCGTCACGGCCCTGCATGGGTCCTGCAGGGAGCGGGGGAAGCCTCAGCCCCACAGCAGCCTCAGGGCGGCTCAGCCCATGGATGAGAGCCGGGAATGGCGCTGTGCTGGTGCCAGGGTCCGGGTGGCACGGGGGAAGCTGCGGGCATTGGGGGGCTCGGCACACCCCAGGGCAGGTTTGGGGGGGGCAAACACCGCAGGGGTCCCCGTTCCAGCTCCCTGCTCTCCTTCTCCTCGTACTTTGACTTATTTCACTTGGTTTTCCTCTATGGAAAACGCCACCATGAAACCTGCCCCCTTCAAGATGGGCTTTAATACGGATCCATGGCTCGGGCCGGGATGTTTCACCTCGGGAGCTGCCAATCCGTCTCTGTCAAGCTGTCAGCCCTGGCGTGTTTGCGTGTTGGCTGGAGCCGCGCTGCAATTCAAAGTGGATTAACTCTTTGGGATGCCCTTTCCTCCTCCCCTTCCACTTGGGTGGGTTCAGGCCAAACACAAAACGCTTTTCCCCTGCGCTTTCCATATTCAGCAGCTCCCGATGCGCTGCCTCGTACCTGGGGGGCTGTTGGGCTCAGGAGGGCCATAGGGGATGCTCGTGGTGCTGACTGCTGCTGTGGGGTCAGTGGTGGTGCTGGGAGAGGGACCCTGTGCTGGGACATTGTGGCCATGGCACTGAGCAGTGTCCTTGTGAATGGGGTGATTTGGGGAATGCCTCTTGCTGCCCCCTCTACCCAATAGGGCTGAAGGGGCTGCTGTGGGGCTGTGGAGTTCTGGGTCTGGGGGGGTCTTCACTTGTTTTCCTAGGCAATAAAACTTCCCCCAAGCAAACCAACAGCACTGGGGCTGCACAGAGCCCTTGTTACCAGCGAGCTGAAGCCACGGTGATGGCCGCAGCATCCCTGCCCTGGGGGGGGGGGACACGACACTGTGGTGCAGGGCCTGGGCAGGATGCGGCCTCCGGCCCGGGCAGCCCGCGGAGGGGCACCGGCACTAGGTGGGGGTGTTGGCTAAGCGATGCGGTGCTGCTCGGTTCCGCGCTGCCTCCGCCGCCGCGCCCGACCTCTGCTTTGGGTGAGATCTCTGAGATTTGGGAACTACCGAGGCCCGGGGGCTCCCTGCGGCGGCCGTGGAGCGTTCCGCAGCGCTGCGGGTCTGCCACAGCCTGCGGGATGCGTCTCCATCACTCTGGGAGGAGGAGGCAGCGCCTGGGGAAGGGGCTCGGGAATCCCAAGGTCCTCCTGGGGGGGGCTCCAGCTGCCCTCCTGCCATGGCAATCCTGAACGGGTCCCCAGGGGTATTAGAATGAGGAAATACGACTTGGACTGCTATAAACCTCTACCAGCATAGGGCCGATTGCGTTGGTGCTGGCCCAGGCCGAGTGGGACCACACCGGTGCCGGTGGTGTCAGCATCCCATGCAGGGACCCTCCCGATTTGGCGGTGTCGGAGCAGCCGCCGGAGGTGCAGCATTGCCGAGGATGGACCGTATTGCTGCTAACAGGGCACAGCCATCGCAATGATGTGCACAAGCTGTTCCTCGCTCATCCGTCTGTGTGCGTGCTGCTCTCCTGCCGGAGGAGATGGATGGCTCTGTCCATCCCTGCCCTCCGCAGGCTCAGCCCTGGGGTCTCTGCTGGCACCGAGGTCTGTTGTTCACCAGGAGGTAGGGGCAGCACTGCCCGGGCCCACATGGGAGCTGGGGGCTCTTCACAAAGTGCTGCTCCCTTCCCTGTGTGTCAATGAGCTCAGCTTGGATCCTTTGGGAACTCAGACCCCAGGAGGAGCAAAGGCTCAGCCCGACCATCCCCTGGGCCTCACCTTCAGCCCTGCTCTGTTCCATGGGGCTGAGGTTTGTCCTGGTGGTGTCTGCCCCAACCCTGCTTGCGTCTGAATTCAGGAGCAAGCCAGCCCCAGTGAGGAGCATCGGGGCTTTGGCACCCAGAGACAGCATTGTGGGCAGGAGAAGGCACAGACCCCAGGTCATCCGACCTTGACCTCCCCACATGCCTCAGTTTCCTGTGCTGCAGCGGGGTGGGTTTTATGGGGCTGTTTGTGGAGGTGTCAGCTGCATCCAGGGGACATCCTGCATCCTTTCCCACCCACCCCCATGAAGGGGCTGGGGTTTAATTAATGTTTGCAAATCACTGCTGCGAGGGGTGCACGGATCCAGTGGATGAGTGTGGCATCTCCCAGGGACCGTGGCCACAAATTGGCCCATGCTCCCTGCTGAGCTCACCCGTGCTGGCACAGCTCCGGCGTGGGATGACTCGGCCACGGCAGAGTCTTTATCTGCAGCTGGATTTGAGGGTTGGGTGGTTTAATAAGCATCAGATGAAGGAGCAGAACATGCCCGGTGCTGCTGGGGCAAAGGTGTGTGCCTGCTCTGGGGAGGCAGCGCCCAGGACGGCCCCGGGCAATGCGTGTCTGTGCGTGGATGGTGCAGGAAGGGTTTGGAGGTTTCCCTCCCATGGGTTTCCACCCTGAGCTGCGGTTCCGGGGTGACAGCATCTGGGGGTCCCCATCTGAGCTGAGGTTTTTGGGTTGGGGGCTCATGTGAGGCTGCCCCACTGCAGGCAGCTTTATGGATGGAGATGAAGCGAGCAGTGTGTCAGCATCCCTGTACAAGGGATAGGGCTGGGCTGAGCCAGGCCTGTCTCCCAGCATGGTATTGCAGTGCTTGGCTCCAGCCACCCCAAGTGATGGAGAAATCACTGCCAGAGCTCACCACAGCGGCTCATTGCCCTCACCATGTGCTCTCCACCTCCTGCCAGCATGGTGCCAGTGTGATGGAGCAGCCATCCCCTGGTGCAGGCAGGTCAGGAGCTTTGCCATCAGCATTGTCTGGTGGGCAGAGGGGCCCAAGCTGCAATGAGCCAGCAGCAATCCACTCATGGCTCCTCATCACTTTGTGGTCCCTGACATTTGGGTCACTAAATGGATTTGTCTCTTCCCCCCCATGTCCTCCTGCTCTGCTGCTTGTGGCTGCCCAGGGTCAGCTGTAAATCAGCCCTTGCTTTCTCACATATATCACTACTTAAATACCAATGGCACTAAAAGGCCTTTGGGGCAGTTGGGGGTCGGTGCTGGTGGTGTCAGTACAATCCCTGTGCCGTATCCAGGGATGGACCCACTGCCGATCGGGATCCCTATGCTTGGAGCTGCGGCTGCGCAAGGGTTTGTGCTCAGCGCAGAGGGACCCTCCGGGGCCCCTGTTTTTCCTGTTGCAGCTAAATTATAACCAGGCTTTGTGAGGAGGCAGCAGCGGCCTCGTGCTGCCTCTGCCCGGGTGTTCCTCCAGCGGCTCCTCACCTCTTCCATGGCGTTTGTTTCTTCCATGCATCCCATAATTTCCAGGCTGGTACAATTAAAGCTAAAGGGGGTAAATCACAGCTCCCTGCACACAGCCTCACCACCCCCCCCCCCCCCGCCCCAAGTATCCAAGGGCTGGGGATATGAGGATTTGCAATAGTTAAGGTGAATGGTTGGGAAGGAAAACAACCCCAAAGAAGTGAGAAAAGCCCTGGAAAGGGTTTTCCTTCCAACTCCCAAGAAGGGGGAAGGAAAATATCACTACATGCAAAGCTGACGCTGGGCTGTGTGGGCAGAGGCGTGTAGAGACTGAGCCAGCATCAGGCTGGGACACAAACCCCGCTGGGAGCTGGATGGCAGCGATCACCGGGCTCTTTCCACGTGCTCTTCCCTTTTCCCAGTGGCCTCACACAGCACCAGTGGAGCATGAGCTTTGTAATGAGTGGAGATGGGATGCACTGGGCTGAGCTGGGCAGAACTGGGATGCATTGGGCAGAACTGGGATGCAATGGGCAGAACTGGGATGCATTGGGCAGAACTGGGATGCATCGGGCAGAACTGGGATGCATTGGGCAGAACTGGGATGCAATGGGCAGAACTGGGATGCATTGGGCAGAACTGGGATGC